>JAECUM010093575.1:0-30035 GCA_016617855.1 Megalonaias nervosa | reverse complement strand
AACCTGTCTTCAAAGACCACCTCTTCTGCCAAAAAATAATGGTCTCTCAAGACAGGAGGTCTCTCATAGCAGGTAATAAGACTATATAATCAATAAATCTGAGCATGGAGAACCTGGTCTCTCAAAACAGGTGGTCTCTCATAGCAGAGGTCTCTCAAGACAGGTTTTACTGTACATATATATATATATATATATATATATATATATATATATATATATATATATATGCACCTTGTTATATGGATGAATCAAATATAGTACCGCAACTGGCATTATGTTAAGTCATAGGCAAGCCAGGAAACCATGAATGAGTGTTAGAGACTAAATCTGAAGGTTGCATCAGTAGAGAAATATATTGTCAGAGACCGGCATTGGTGGTACATAATGAGAAAGTACATCAGAGCTTAAAGTTCATGAAATACTGATTTATATTCAGATTGTACTTTTATACTTTTTAATATTTATTACCATGTCTCTACTACAAACTAACAGTAAAACAGCAATTAGAATTATTATTTTTTTATTTATCATATTCTTTGATGACTCATAAAGAAGTCTTCAAATTTTGTTATCTCTACCAAAGAAAGGCAATTTTAATTCATGCAGAGTGACATTAATGAGCTCCAGTAAGATTTTTCTACAATTTTGTTTTTAAAATATTTTAGATCGCTTTAAGTTTAAAGTGGAACACGCTATTAATATCAGCAAATTGACTTTTTTTAATACAGATTTTCTTGTTGGTCAGTTGAAAACATGACCAAGGCCCAGTTTCTATAAAAATTCATCCCAACATTCATATTTAAGCTGATCTTAGTTGTAAGTATCAGTACTTTTGCAGAGGTAGACACAGTCAAAACCAAGCAAAGTCGCATTGTAATTTTAAAATTTTATGCATGGAAGCATTTTTAATCTTGTAAAAACTGTTGAGATATTCCTTACGTCTGAAGATATCCTCAGAATTTCATCGAAAATGATGTAAAACTCCATTTAGGAAAAATTGAGATTTTATGCCTGTATTTTATCTCAGTTGTTTGCTGAATGTTCTTTGCAAAAATCACTGTTACTAAAGGTGCAGTAAGAAAGATGTTCTAAAATCTCAGTTGAGGAAAGAATGTTGAGTTACTTAGTGACGCAGGAGTCAGGCTTTCAGTCATTTAGTCCCACCATCTTAATTATACTACAAAACCAAGGGTCACTTTAGATCTCAGAATTGTTTGTGTATTGTAGAGCAGCATGCTGTTTAAAGTGAATCATTTCAATGCAGTTTGTTGTTATTATTTGCTTCTGTAATTCACCGTAAAATGGTGAAACACCAGCATCTCAATTCTCTATTGCTTTGTACAGTAACCGACTTTTACTAAAAGTTGCTAACCCATTATTAAGATTCTGCCTCTAAGCCGCCATTTGTTTTTCATAGTACAGGACATTATTGCCACATTATGGATTTTAATTCAAAATAAAAAAATTAATCTACCTGCAACACAAATGTTGTATGCTTGATCATTATACCCCCTACAGGGTTTGAAATTGGGGTAAGGTCTGAAAAAGGTGTTTCAAAAGTTACCGGTAGTTTTTTCAGACTCAAAGTGAAAGGTTGTCAGTGAAGTTTGACCACTGTCCAGTAAGGCTTCATTGGATGCAGATTTCCCCTTTAAATAGGTAATTTTTTTAATGGCAGGTCAAACTCTGATGATTTCGAAAGAGGACCGAAAGAAAGGGGAAGCTTAGCATCGACACTTATAAGGGATGAATAGTCGCTTCTTAAATTGCTTGAGTTTCAATCAAAATAATCACTTGAGATGTGCAGCTGCTTTGGAAGCAGAATTTGTCTATACAGATTGGTAAATGTGATCTTTATTTGTATTTTCCTTAGAAGTTAATACATCAAAATCAATTGATTTACATGATTGGGTGCTTTGATGGATTGATAAGCAACACTATTTGGAATTGCTTTTATTCAATCCTGACAAGTCCATATTACCTTTTCTGTCACTTCACAATTCAATGATTTTTCATAACACCTCTCCCCCTCCCAAAAACTAAACAGTTCTGGGAGTGGGGAGTATACTGGATTCATCTTGTCCATGCTTTTGTAAAATGACTAGACATTGTGTCCTGTAAGAAATATAAGACTGATCATAATCTAAAAGATATATCTCCATTTTTAGGACAAATTGTGTCTGTCCATCCATCACACGTTTGCATAATATCTCCAGAATTGTTAGAGATGCTTTCACAAAATTTGTTATGTAGGCTTTATCAGGTTAGTACTTTTAGAGCTATCTCCCCATTTTTAAAAAAAATTATATTTGTACTTCATTTGTGGGGGAGGGTACTCCATAAATACTCAGTGACTGACAGATCAAGTCTTTTGACAGACTCAGTTGCTGACAGATTAAGTCTTTTGACCATCAGTTTTCTCAGTTTTGTCATGCTTGGCAGATTACTGTTCATGTTTGATTCTGCTGCAAGGCGTAAAATGCATGGCAGATTTCTGTTCATGTTTGATTCTGCTGCAAGGTCTAACATGCATGTCAGATTTCTGTTGATTCTGTTGCAAGGTATTACATGCATGGCAGATTACTATTGATTCTGTTGCAAGGCCTTACATGCATGGCAGATTACTGTTGATTCTGTGGTAAGGCCTTACATGCATGGCAGATTACTGTTGATTCTGTGGTAAGGCCTTACATGCATGGCAGATTACTGTTGATTCTGTGGTAAGGCCTTACATGTATGGCAGATTACTGTTGATTCTGTTGCAAGGCCTTACATGTATGGCAGATTACTGTTGATTCTGTGGTAAGGCCTTACATGTATGGCAGATTACTGTTGATTCTGTGGTAAGGCCTTACATGTATGGCAGATTACTGTTGATTCTGTGGTAAGGCCTTACATGCATGGCAGATTACTGTTGATTCTGTGGTAAGGCCTTACATGTATGGCAGATTACTGTTGATTCTGCTGCAAGGCCTTACATGTATGGCAGATTACTGTTGATTCTGTGGTAAGGCCTTACATGTATGGCAGATTACTGTTGATTCTGTGGTAAGGCCTAAAATTATGATATGCTTCAGAGGCAATATATTTTAGTCACAGTATATTTATTGGCTTTTGCAAATTCACTTGAATTTTTTTAAGGAAAACATTCTATTTATGTCTGTAACATCTCAGTTTTACTTTATCTTGATTTGTGCAATGTTTTAATTTTCCCAACATTGGGGGGTTTTTTGCAGTGTACTTCACATTTTGACAACCTGCAATTTATTTGCATTAAAATATTTTTCATTTTTTTGTATGCTTAACTTCATAAAGTATTTTTTCATTGGGTTGTATGTGCTAGTGTGGGAGTTTATTTTTGTAAATGCATACTTGTCTATTCTGTGAATTTTTTCTCTTGATCTTCTTTTAGTAGGTTGTAATTTACAATCCAGCTATTATGTCATGGCCAGGCAAAAAATCATGATGAAGACTTATTTTCTAAAATTTGAGTTTAGCATCCTTGTGTCTGTGCACAAAATTCATTATCTATACTGTTAAATCAGTCACTTTTTGGGGCTTTAGTAATTATTATTGTGGATTTAGAAAATTGTTAATTTAAAACCCAGCAAAATGTTTTACTTGCACTTCATCCTCAGCATTAATATACAGAACCCCAAAATTACTTTCAGGCTTCAAACATGAAAATTTGAACCCTATTATAGTTTCTGATTCAGCCATTTATTAATCAGTAAGCATGATGGGAAGTGCAACTGTCTGGATAATCAGTATTTCACTGTATAAATCAAATGCATGAGTTTCACTCAGTAGAGTTCAGTCCATCTACACCTCACTTTTACATTGTGCAGTTTTCCATGTGACCTCACCATCTTGTAGTCTGTGGATGACAAGTTGTATAAATTGTACATCTGTCTGGTGTTTTTGTCTTGCATCATAGTGCGGTGAGATACAAGTCTCACCTTTCTGATCATAACTGAGTGACAGGATCATAAATGCCTAAGTTTCATGTTTAGGTTTTTGCCAGTCCCATGGGGGTGGGGTGGAGATATTAATACATGGGTACAGATAAAACCTTTCTTTTTTATTATGTCGTCAAGTAGTTGGTAGCTTATTGTCATTCCATACATGTACCATCCATTTGTCCATCTATCCATCCAAGTGACTGATAAGCAAGATTGAGCAGAAGTTGGAAGACACAATGGTAAAGGTAGATGCCATGATTAGACTTTCAGGCCATTTCAGCAATTTTCAAATTTATTACAATTTATTACACATTTTTAGCTTTTTTAACCCAAATCTTGTTAACTTCATCAAACAAGAACCACTTGATACATTCAAATTAAATTTGGCATGTATATTTGTATTGATATATAGATGAGTTGACCAAATCGATTGTTTTTCATATTTACATGGGTATTTTTATGAGATGACCAAATCAGTTTCTTTGCATGTTTTTATGGATATGTACATGAGATGACCAAATCAATTTCTTTGCCATTGCAAAAACTTTGCAAGGTGGAACATATGTTTTGATGTTGTCCATACATCAATTACCAGTTTGGTTTCCACACAATAACATGAGGTGTCTTCCTTCTACAGTTACCAAAAATTTCTAAAAGGCTTGCACATAGGGTAAGAAAGAATGTCATCAATTTGGGGTTCAGAGGTCAAGGTCACTGACTGCAAGGAAATATGGTTTTCTTATAAATACTGGGTATCTATAGTTGTCAGACTCGCTGGAGTAAGGAATAACCTAAAACGTTTTGTGCCTTAAATGTAAAATGTCACTGTGACTGAAACAAATATTTATGCACAATAACATTATTTCTTCATCACATTGGACAAAATTTGTGTGGTTGGCTTGTACTTGAGGTAAGGAATAAGTCTGTCCATTATATGGTCAAAGGTCATTGTCACTAATTAAAAAAGAAAAATGGTTACTAGATAATTACTCAAGTTCTCCATCATTGACAGTTACTGGACTTTGTAGATGGCTTGCACTTAGGATAAGGAAGAATCCTACTGATCTGGGGGTATAAATGTCAAGGTCACTGAATGAGAGAAGAATGGTTTCAACATGATAACATTAGTTCAACATCACATACCTGGACTGGAGTTTCTGGATGGCTTATATTGATAAAAGGAATAAGCCTATCTGTTGTGAGATCAAAGGGAAAAGTCACTAACCAAATGAAAAATAAATGGTTTCTACACAGTATCATTGCAGGCCTGAACCAAACTTTGTGGATGAATTGAACTTTGGGTAAGGAAGTAGTTGGACTTTTTGGGAAGTAAATGATCAAAGATTAGTGTGGCTGAAAAAAGCAAAATGGTTTTGGCACAATGACTTTAGTTCTGCACCATCTACTTTGACTGAATTTGTGAAGGACATGCGCTTAAGGTTTGAAAGATGTCTGTTAATATTGGAAACAAATGTCAAGTTCATTGTGGCTTTTAAAAAGGAAATTTGCAGAATAACTTTTATTCTGGAACATTTTCCTTAATTAAATTTAATGAATGGCTGTATTGAGGGTAATGAAGAAGCCTCAGGGTTCTTGGATGAAAAGGTCATGGTCATGGTAAATCTAATAAGACAGTGGTGGTTTCAGTACATTAAAAGTCAAATATGGAGGTTTCAATTTTTCAGTTGTCATTGAATCTTCATACCTGAAAACTCTTGTATGTTTTTATGGCTCTACCTGTCATAGACCAGAAGAGTTTATTGTATGATTTAAAATCCATCATCTATCTGTCCATTAGCACAAGTTTTGTTATTTTATACTCATCCTCAGCTACTTCAAGAATTGCCATGAAAACTGACATAATTCATCCCATAGTCTAGTTGGCCCTAAATAAAAAAGGGTCCTGCCTGGACATCCAGTTGTGCCACCAAAGCTGTCATCTTGAAATCTTGTAATTGCTAATCTTCCTTAAGAGAAAATTACATTGACATGAGGTTTTCACTGCAGGACCTTTTATTTTTATTTAGTTGGTCTAAATGAATACAGTGTCACTTGGACATCCAGTATGGCCACCACATTGGCCATCTCAAAAATCTTGTCATTGCTAGTCCTTTTGAACAGAAGGTCATTTTGACACAAAGTTTTCACAATGATGCCTGTCAGTCATCTAGCATTATGTTTAAAAAAATTGTATGTTTTCGGACTTTGAGATTTTGTTATGCATTGCCTGACAATGTAGATATCTAAGATCTTGTGAGTAAAAATTGTTAATATTTCATTACATTTACACAGTTACTGTAATCCACTATATTTCTCACCAGCTTTAATTGGCAGGTAGGATTTTTTTTAAAAATTACTCTAATTTTCACTTTTTAGAATATATAAGTCAGTAACCAAAAGTATATTATTTTCAAGTATTTTTGTGTACTTTCATTGTCAGATATGTTTTTAAAAAAAGAAATCAATGCTGTGGCAGAAAAATATTTAAAGGAAATTACCTCAGTAAATTATAGACCTATGCAAGGATTACAACGGTTTTTTATGTTAAGGAAAAAAGTTGAAGATTGTTAATGTGTGACATAATGTGAATTTTATTAGTTCAGAGTTATATTAAGATAATACCATACATAATCACTTACAAGCCCAACTGCAAACTGCCAGGACCCAAATGTGTCATTGCATAATGCACCAGCATTACAATACATACTTGCTTACAAGTCAAACTGCAAACTACTCAGACCCATATCAGTCATTGCATAATGCACCAGCAGTACCATACATACTCGCTTACAAGTTAAACTGCAAACTTCATAGACCCAGATGTGTCATTGCATAATGTACCAGCAGATTTTTATCTATGCAGTTTGCTTGGAGCAATCAGTTGAACAAACAATATAACGGTAGACCCTGATCTGCCAACGTTGTTTGTAGTTGGTCCTGACCTATAAGAGATTATATACAGTATCTCATACTTACTGAAATTATAATTTTCTAATACTCGTAGTTGAATTTTTAATTTTGAATGAAAAAAATTAGTATGCCTGTGACAGCAAATGGAGGCATATTGCTTTCTTTTGATCTGTCTGTATGTCTGTCCTGTATCTATTTTAATGTGATTGCACAAAAACTACTCAACTTATAACCATAAAATACACATGATCTTAAGTAGACTTTTGCTAGATTTTCAGGCCATTACTGCAGATTTTTTAAAGTTTACATATTTTTTAACATTTGGATATAATGATTTTGTGGGTAATAAAGAATCTTATAGATTCAGGGATCTAAGGGTCAGTTGTCAGTCATAAAAGAATATCAGTTTCTGCTCAGCAAGTTTAGTTGAAGACCATATACCCTGACCACATAATTTTGAAACCCCTTGTTCAGTGACTTCTAAGTCAACTGCATCTTTCTAATGCCCTTAAAGAGAATTATTAATAATGGGACATTTACAGTGCTCTTGTATAATTCTTCTACATATTTTTTACATTTTGAACTTAGACTTTTCCTCGCACAAGTTACCATATATCCTCATTTATAAGTAGAGTTAAATTGTAAACAACAAAGATCTTGATATAGCATAATGTGCCTGCAGGTCAAGGTCTGTGTTGTTTCTTCTACTGATTACTCCTAACAAACTGCACAGACCCAGACATTCTAGTGCATTATGCGATGGCAGCTCTGGATCTGTGCAGTTTGCAGTTGGTCTCATCTGTTAAGCATACCTTCTTTATGGCTGCAATAAGGCAGAGCATATAATGTTATAACAGTGTCTGTTCCTGATTTCATTTTTCACACAATAACTCTAGTCAGTTCTACACCATCTACCCTTACCAGACTTTATATTTTACTTCTTTGTAAGGAATCAAGTTGGAGGATTAAAAGGTCAAAGGTCAAATTATGACAGAAAAATACAAAAATGGTTTCCACCAATAACATTAGTTCTACACCACAGACCTGGACCAGACTTTGAGGATGCCTTGTACTTGGAGTTCTGTTGCACCCTATTGATTTGGAGGTTGAAGGATCAAAGGTCAAGGTCACAGTGACAGAAAACAACATTTTTGCATGATAACTTTAGTTCAAGACTACAATCATTGACCAGAATTTGTGGAGATTTCGCATTTGAAGCTTGCCCATTGATTTAGAAGTCAATTGGTCAAAGATCAGAACCATTGTGACTCAAAGAAAAAATGAAATTTGCACAATAACTTTTGTTCTAAAGTAAGTTTCTTTGCCACATTTTGTAGAAGGCTTGCACTTAAGGTAATAAAGAATCTTGTAGATTTGGGGGTCTTAAAGTCAGAGGTCATGGTTATGATATTTCTAATAAGAAAATAATGGTTTCAGCGTAGTAAATGTAGTTTCAAACCGCATGTATTAACTAAATGTCAGGGTCATTGAGACCATTTGGTCTGTAATTGCCAGAGTCAATCATGCCCCACTTCTGTCAGCATGGAGGATGCTTAAATATAGGGTAGGCATATAGTGTACCTTTCACTGTACTTGTTGCACAGCATTTTTGGGGATGATTCTGTTATACTTTTAGTTCAATAATTATGTATTATTCCATCATTTATAATTGTTGAATCTTTTCCAAAGAGCTATTTTTCTTCCAGAATGTAAGTTTTAACCAAACTGGGTCTTTAGCTTTATTTTAAAAAGATTTGAGGAAGCCTAATATTCAGTAGTTTGCCATTATGTTTTTATAAAAAAATATCTTCACTTGCTTCTACCAGTCAGCAAAAGCAAAAGGCAATGAAGAATTGATCATTTCTTTGCAAATGGACTTAGCTTTATAGATTATGTTTTACATGTTGTGGTTTATAGACCCAGAAGGCATGATGAGACCATCCATAGCTAACCTTTAGTCTGGTTCTCCATGTATCATAATGCTGTATAATTGACTGAGACATAATAGAGAACCATACTAAAGACCCTTATTTCTACTATAGTGTATTGTGTGAATTAGGGGAATGCTCTTCTTTGAGGATGGTTTTAATTTTTTATTTTTTTTTTTTATAATTTTCAATATGAGATGATAATAGTCACAGTTGCATCTAATTTCCTAGATAGGATTATTTTTTTATAATATTTGCAGGGGGGGTAGACACTTTACTCTGGAAAGAATTGATAACATGCCATGAACTTTTCTGTTTGATTCTTGATTTATAATGTTTGTAATTTTTTTCATGAAGGATGGTTAGAAAATTTCCTCAGATGTGAGAAACTCTTAAACATTTTCAGTCCAAATTTTTGTTAGGATGATTCTGTATGGTAATGTACATATGACATTTTGAGCTTGTTAGCATTGATAGATTTCAGGTAAGGTGTCCTTTCCTTTATTTTTGAATCTCTATATTTGCTTACCTGTATTTGGACCATTTCTTTCTCATACTGAAAACAAAGAATATTTTCATTTTATTTAATTTCTTACCTATCCAGTTGATATTATTTTCTGCGCTTTTACTCTATGCTTTCTGATAAACTTGCTGTTAGAGCATGCTGGATTCATTATATATGTAACATACATGTAATTTAATTGTATATGAACAGCTCATTATTTTCATATTTGTCAAAGGATCTACCATTGTATATTTCTGCTTACATTCCCCATGCATTGTTGTTGGTAGTTTGGTATAGTTTTTGTTCTTAACAATTTTTAGGTCAGATGTATTTTTATTTTATTACTATTGTGAAAAAAGTTTGTCTGATTGCCAGAATGTAAAAGTACTAGAACTCACGCATGTCACACTGTAACATCCTTTTTTTAAGCTTTTGGACTTGTGTTCAGTGAAACCTTTCCGCAGTTTTTGCAGGCTGGTTTTTTTTTCTGTAAATCTTTGTGAAAATTACAGTCACTTGGAATTGTATTCTTAAATATATATGATATTTTTAATATATTTCTGTCTTTATGAAACATTATTATTATTACTATTATTGTTATTGCTTAGACATATTCTTTAATGGTATAGGATTTTAAATATTGGTTATTACCCAAAATGCTTTAAAAATTGCAGATTGGTGGCAGAACTGGCAATATTACAGATTGGTGGCAGAACTGGCAATATTGCAGAATTTTTTTTATTTTTACATTGTGAAATTTGTTTAGCATCATCACATTTGTAGTATTTTCACTCCACTGTTTGATTGTAAATAAAATAAGAACACCTAACATCTTTGTTGTGTATTGTTATGATAAAAAAGTACATGTACATGATGTAGAGAATTGTCAGGAGTTTCAGAAGAAAGAATCTACTTGTGCTTTTGGTAAAAAAAAAATACTGGATTTTGCATTCAGCTTTGTATTTTTTTACAATTATTTATTTCATTATTTTTTTAAAATATATTTTTATTTTTAACTCTAAGGATTTTAATGTGAAGTTCTTATGGTGAAACTGCTTAACAAAGACAGTTTGCATATCATGAGTTCTCCTCTTAGTTGTGAAAATGACAAAAATTTCTGGTTCTATATTTTGAAATTAGTATTTGTGATTCCACAGTATATGGGTACTTAAGTCTTCCCAGCACTTAGGTGAATTACAGAGTATAGGTAGTATCAATATTATGATGAGAACACCAATTAGGCAATTAGACATAATGGTAGGCATATATTTTCACAAAAGTGATGTCATGCATGACTACGTATATTATCAACAAAGTGTTCATGCTTTCCATAAATATTGAAATTGTAGCTGAAAGATATAGCTTTCCTCTCTTTTGGCACTATACTTTCCCTTAGAAATAAGATTAAAGCTGTTGCCCACACTGCAGCCTTTAAATACTCGCTTATAAGTCAAGTCCAACTGAAAACTGCACAGACCCAGGTCTGCCATTACATAATGCTGAGGCAGCTCTGAGTCTGTGCAGTTTGTTTGTAGTAATCAGTAGAAGAAACAACATAAACCCAGGTCGGCAGGCACATTATGCTATGGCAGATCAGGATCTTTGCTGTTGGCAGCTTGACTCTACTTATTGGTGCTAAATAGATGGTTCTGGTGGCCTAAGTGGTTAGAGCATCTGCCTTGGATGCAGGAAGTTGCAGGTTGATCCCCGGGTGATTCATACAAAAAACATAAAAAATGTCCTAGCAGCTGCCTTGCTTGGCACTCAGCATTAAGAGGTTAGTGTTAGGACTGGTCAACCTGGTGTCATGGGACTTGGGTGGGACATGATGCTACACGTCTGCAACATGATGCCCGAGTGCTACACATCACTATAAACTGCCACACTGCAGACATCATAGCAATGTCAGTGAAAAATTTTAATGCTACATTAAAAATCCAAATCACACAAACATGCTACTGAATGAAAATGGTGCTAAACAGACATTAAACATGTCTGCCACAACAGCCATCATGCAAATTTTGTCACTACTCCTTAATAGATGATCATGTCAACATGGGGTTCTCACTAAAACACTTCTTATGTCTAGTTGGTCCTAAAGGAAATGGTGTCAGTCTGACATCCAATATGGCCACCATAGCATCCATCATGTAATTCTTGTTATTCATTACTTTCTGAATGGAAAGTCATGTCAACATGAGATTTTCACCATAGGACTTCCTGTTATGTTTAGCTGGACCTAAATTAAAATAAGTTATGCTTGCACATTAAATATGACCACAAAAGTGGCCTTGTTAAGCATCTTATTTTAGTTAAAGACTTCTTAAGATGCCATAATTGGTACTAAATGAAAATGGCACCAGTCTAAACTCTCAATATGGCCACCATAACAGCCATATTGAGAATCTTGTTATTACATTCCTCCTAAATTGAAAGTCATCAACATGGAGTTTTCACCAGAAGACTAATTATGATAATCTAGTTGGTCTTGAATGAAAATGGTACTGATCTGGCTTCAAATATGGCTGCCACTATGAAAACTCCGAAAATATTGTCATTAAATTATCCTCAATGGATGGTCATTCCAACATGGAGCTTTCACCAAAAGTCTTCTAATGATATCTATTTTGTCATAAACCAGAATGATGCCAGTCTTGCATCCAATATAGCTGCCACAATGACTAATTTAAAACAGTTTTATCATTCAAGAATATCAGGGATTGTTTAAACTCTAAACAGTTAAATAGAAGAAGTGTCCTTATCTTGAATTTCTAGACTCTTTTTGGACAGTAGAGCACTAGTCGCATTGAGGGACTCCAGGTTTTAGCTCTCCTGGTCATAGACCAGAAAAACTTGTGGGATGGCCTGTTGTTTGTCATGTGATGCCCATCAGTCATTTAGCACAAGTTTATTATCAACCTGAACAGCTTTGAGGGTTGCCTTGCAACTTTACACACACAAATTCATCCAAAGTGAAAATGGTGCTGCTCAGACATCCAATATGGCTACCACAAGTGCCATCTTGTAAATGTTATTGTCACTCCTTCTGAATGGATTGTCATATAAACATGGGGGTTTCACTGCAGGACTTCTTATGATTTCTATTTGCTCCTAAATGACAATGGTTCTGCACAGACATCCAATATGGCCACCACAACAGACTGGCTTGAAAATATTGTTATCTATTGCTCCTCCAGAATGAATGTTCATATGAGCATGGGGTTTTCAAAAAAAAGACTTGTTATAAAGTCTACTTAGTTCTGGTTGAAAAATGAAAACGGTGCTAATGTGACATCCAATATTGGTACCACAGCATCTTGAAACTTGTTATTGCTACTCCTTCTAAAATGGAAAGTCATATTGGCATGAGGTTTTAACCAGAATTTGAATGGTGTATAGTTGGTACTAAGTGAAAATGGATTTTTGAGTGATAGTTTGTGGATTTTTTGTGTAATTTTTGTGGCCACAATAATTCATGATAGTTTCTTTGTTCTATTCATGAATTTATTATTCCATGCCTCATTCAGAGTTGGACATGAAATTTTATCACAATACCACAATTACTTTTACACACATTAAATGTAAGGAAAAGTCAACCAAAGTTTACATATGCACAAAATAAAGCATTTATTACTATATATACTCACTTATAAGCCAATTCCAAATGCAAACTGCATAATGCACCAGCAGATCTGGGTCTTTGCAGTTTGTTAGGACTAATTGGTAAAACAAACAACATAGACCCTGATTTGCTGGTGTATTATGCAATGGCAGATCAGGATTTTTGTTGTTTGCTGTTTGACTCGACTTGTAAGCAAGTATATACGGTGGTATGTTTGGGTAAGAAATGAGTAACACTAAATGAATCATTTCTCTCTATGATGATAGTAATGAATTGGAAACAGTGATGGTCTGTACCAATCCATCTTTCCATGCATCCTTCCCTCTGGTACACAATCTTGTTATCACAAATAGCCTCAAAATTTTGACATGAAACATGTAGATGCTGTGGTGATCAGGATTTGCATTTGTGGGACACTAGGTCTTAAAATATGTAACAGAAAGAAGTGAAACCAAAAATTTTAAGTAAAACCAACAAACAGTTTATTTCTCAACAATACAGGTGAAAATTTAAGAGACATTTACAGTATTGGCAATGTAATCCCGTATAATCCTAAATGTCATATCACAAGTTCAAAATTGTACGATGTTCCAAATGAATTCTATTAGTCTTGATTGTCCTGATAGAACACAATAAATAAGTCCTCTCGAATTATATCGAATATATCAATATAAAATAAACTGAATTATTTATCAAATCCCTATTTATACACATTTTCACTTGACCTATAACATCATAGAATGTGAAGATTTACAAAAAAAATCCTAGTCCAACTATATATAAACAGGACTGACCTTGAACTCTTGTTTCATAAAGAAGTTTAAAACTTACAACAATGGACAAAAGTTAGCTATGTAAACATTCTCTTTACAACTTACAACCGTGAACAAAAGTTATGTATGCAATATAAATGAAATATACGTAACACATTACAACAAAACACTGTTTCCTCAATGTACAGTTATCTGCCCCTTTTCCCTTACATCTCGATTCAGTGTATGGTAAAATCTTGCTAAGGCAGCTAGTCTCAGTTTTCATTGATCACCATGAAACTTGATAATTGGTCATCATCTGAATATGAAAATTTACAAAATGACCTCCTCTCACAATTTGTTAGATTTTTCTATCCTTCTGTCGTGGAGATGAGTGTAGTTTGACACCACCTTGTGAATGTAACTAGTTTTGTAGGCTTTTGATGGATCTCTGTTAAACCTGGTACTTGCTGTGGTCATCATTTGAGAATGCGCATAGGGGCAAATCTATTTGCGCCATAATTTTTTTGAAGAGTTATTGCCCTTCTTGACTGACAAATGAAATGCATCCAAAATATTACATCATTTTAGTTAATGTGTAGATATGCACGTTGAAAGTTATTTGTACTCGCACTAAAGGGTTGTGCGAATTGGACTTTAGACTCTTGTCATATAATGCGGATTAGGTTGGATGCGTGAGAAAAGCAATGGTATTTTTACGTGAGCAAATCGCTCACTATGGATCATTTCACCACCCTTTCAAAATTTAATCAAAAAGAGGATTTCATAACACTTTAATATGCTCATGATGGGCAAACAGGTTCTACGGATGGCTTTCTCACTTTCTCCAAATGCGGCTGCCACCACAATTTGGAATCTGCCACTTTCTTGCAGAACTGCCTGCTCTTGATTTTACCTCATTTTTTAACCAATTTCACACAAAAAAGAAAATATAGAAATTTCAGATTCGATCCAGCCAGTGACAGTATATAGGAGCAGGAAACTCAAAAGAATGCTGCTATATATCATTGATATGTAAATGAGGTTCGTATTCGTCGGTTGAACAATAGGATAAAGGATACAGCTTTGGCCACAGGCAATAAACAGCCGTGCTTTCAGATGTGACAGGTTGAGGTTAGCTGCAAGAGTTTCCTGTTGGAAAGCAAGTTATATGTTCTCCCTTTCCTTTAAAGGGCAATCTAAGTATCAACAGAAACGCTAAATGCCCCCCCCCCCAACTCTGATGTTTTTCATGAAATAATTTTATGATGGATAGTGAGACCAACATAATGTCAGCGAAAAGTTTTCATTTGCTACTCATAAGCTAACATTGGGTTTCAATTTTAAAGCATCACAATGGTTAAACGAAACAACAGTTAGTATCAATGCATTGTTAAATGTACAACAAGTTTACGAATGTAAATTTTATTCATGTATCATGCACAATACTTTTGCCAAGTGATTTCCATCTGATTTGGTGCATATTTCTATGCAGTTTCAAAATTCATCTTTTGCCTCTACTTTTTCCAAAGATTTTGTTTAAATGTCAAATGAAATTAAACCAGTGCACTCACATCTTTTGCAAATAATAGAACACCTATATTTCTTATCATAACAATATTTGCAAAAACGCTTTGAGCATTGTCAGAGGCATTCTTTGATCGCTTGGGCCATACATACAGTTAAGGGCAAGAAAGGTCTTTTCAACTTGCAAGACGTCATACCAGTTTCAGTGTTTGCGATTTCTAAACTTGAGGAGGACTGATATTTAACAAATGTAAAGAAATTGAGGCCGATATCACTAATTTTGTACAAGAGCACAAAATAAGTAAATATATATCAGTAATGAAAGTCCAACATTGCCAGGCAAACTCATTCCTCATTTATGTGGTTTAAAAAAATTGGAAGAATTTAAATTATAAGATAATCGTTATGAAAGTGATGCAAACTTGTTGGGGATGTCATTCTTATCGAAACGATATTTTTTGACGAATTTCCTTCCATTTATCTTATTTTTGTATCAGTATTTTATTTTACACTTTTGCACATTTCCTTTAAGTTCTGAGATTAAATAAATTGTAATCATTCAGAAGGTAACTGTTCTACTGAATTTATTTCGCATTTAAAACTTGGTGGGTGTGTGATCAGAAACTTGGCAAATTTTAATTTTTCAGACTTTTTGTATCATTGCGGTCATAGCCTTGCCGAATCCGTAGCGATTCTCCGCTATTGAAGCGTCGGTCAAGCAAACTATTATTCGTTTTAGTTGCAGTAGACCGTGTTTCGCATTCAGAAAGCTGTGATGTTGAAACCTTCATGTACTGCCATACTAAAAGAGAGTAGTTAATAGCAATTATCTGTGTTACCTTCCGTTAGATTGCTATTAAGGAACATTCGCATCCGTCGATCAGTACTAGTTCCCCTTAAAATGCAGGCCTCGCATGACAGCTGGGACATTTGTTCTGAGGAGAATCTAGCTACACCATTTTAACTTTTAACTTTTTTCCTGTTCAGATTATATCTACGCCTGGTGGACTCACGGTACTGATTCAGCTCCCATCGGAAACATATGCAAACAACATGATATTACAAATTAAATAACTTTATATTTCTGAATACTCTGATCAAATCTATATTTATCAGTATAGACATAGTCTTGATTACAGTTTCTATGTAGAGAAAACAATACGAGCCGCGGCATTTTCTGGATCTACATGTGTCTGAAACCTGTGTTTTAAATTCTGCACCAAAGAGTAATTTGCTAATTTAAGTAACAAATGTTTCAAACTCCAATTTGTAAAAGAACTGAAATTCCATCAATAAAACATTCTCTCAATTTTTCACTTACAACTAGGATAAACTCTCAAAAGATTCTTACCACTATAAAATTTTACTTTCACTATCAACCAATCCTGGCCAGCCTGATCCATATATACTCTATTTTTCACATTCTTCCATATAATTAGTAGCTTGAGTCCTGTAATGCCGTATCTTTCCCATGAGAAATATTAATGCATGCAGTTTCGAACCCTAATCTTACAATTTACGTCCTATATTTGCGTATTGACTTTACGATATTTTAGTTGAATCATATCTGACCAAAAACAATCACACTGCCATTATGCTACCAAGTAATAGTTTTGTCCTGACATCAATGGTATAGAATCACGAAACTATGGTTATGTGTTTGCTAGTGTTTTCTTAATAACAGTTTCATATTTATAAAATACTACAGTTGTACTTGTTCCATTATTGAACATGTCGTCCTAGTACGAGGGGATTTGTCTCAACAACAAATCCTCTTCTAACAAAAAGAAGACGCTGTAAAAGAGAAAAGGACTTTAAAACGCTGTAAAGAAAAAGAATTTTAAGACGCATCCTTGTACGCTGCCATATAAAACATGAACAGAAGAAATCCCCCTCTTAGAGTTGTTACTCACTGTTTTAACAGGGAAGCTACCATTTTTCATAGAGATTTGTTTAAAGAAAATGTTAATGTACGGTACCAATTTGGCATAGAAAACAAATTTGTCATTATGTCTAAGAGATCAAACGGCAAAATAGCATAAATTTATATGCAAGGAAGTTAGAAATATAAAGTTAGACGTTGAATCGCATAATATAAACTAAATGGCCAGTCCGTGAATTAAATTAAGCAATAAATGTCCTATAAACGGAAGTTATTGAATTGTACAATTTTATGAGT
The DNA here is from genome assembly GCA_016617855.1 of Megalonaias nervosa. Taxonomy (NCBI): domain Eukaryota; kingdom Metazoa; phylum Mollusca; class Bivalvia; order Unionida; family Unionidae; genus Megalonaias; species Megalonaias nervosa. Next base: position 12,650 of record JAECUM010093575.1, on the reverse strand, counting down.
TTTCATGATGGTTTTACTGCTTTAGTAACCCGATCTATTTGTAATACTTTATGCACTTTGCCTCAAACGGATCAACCGTAAGCTGTACGTTATAGGCAATATGTGCCAAACACGGTGTTAAACCCTGATTTTGTGGGGAGGTAACCTCTAGTTTGTGAATCAACAAAACAAATACAAAATCTTCAGTCATTTGAAGGATCTAAGTTGTAAAGTCACGGGTTTAATTGAACTCGAACACTAACCGCAGAAATAAAACAGCAATATTTTCGGCAACCTCTTGTGAAATTACAAATCTGCAATAGTTTGGATCTTAAGCCGGACTATAAAGCGGCAATATTCCCGTCATAAATGCGGTTTTTGCGTAAAGGAATCGCACATTACGTCCAATGAGTTATTTTAAGCATCTTTGTGACTTCCTTAGTAAACTGGTGTTCATAGTTTCCGGTTCAAAATATTCCTTGATTATTTCGAAAGTGATATTTACTTTATCTCAAACGAATATATCTTCCTTCCAGTTTCTGAACATTTGGAAATATAAAACATTTTCTTTGCGTTCTTTTATACTAATGATTCTAAATTTGTGCATACTATGTAGAAAAAAGTTATCTGAACTTTAAACTTTGGCGTTCTTTTAATTCAAGTGGTGCACACTGCAGTTTTAGCAGTCGCTAGGACGCCAAGGTTTTGCATTCGAAAATGTCACTCTGAAAGCATTTGTTCATATATTACCTATTTGTCAATATTCCCATACTTATACCACTTGCGATACATAATTGCTTATAATTCAAGATTAATACAATTTGAATTAAAATCTTGTTTATCTGCAAAGCAACATTCACCAATGCTTGTTAGTCTTTGGCTCAAAGTTAGATATTAGAAAACTCCATTTGCGCAGAATGTACAAAACATTTATTGCTTCATGAAGTTTTAAAAGCGGTATCTTTTAACCTCCATGTGTCTGTCCTATTATGGGATGATGGCTTAGGGAGATGATTCAAATCTACGGACCCTGTGTTTTTATCATCTTTATGGGCATGCTGCCTCTGGGACACGATTCAAAACTATGAACCCTATCTCTTTATCCTTTATATGGGCATACTGCCTTTGGGAGACGATTCAAAACTACTTACCCTGTGTTTTTATCATCTTTATGGACATGCTGCCTTTGGGAGATGATTCAAAACTATGGACCCTGTGCTTTTATCATTTTTATGGGCATGCTGCCTTTGAGAGACGATTCAAAACTATGGACTGTTACGAGTAGGCTCGTACAAATTTAACAAAAGAAAAGAGTGATGTCAACAAGCTTTGTAAATTTTAACAAAATAATTTATTTCCCTAGAAAACAAGATAAAAATAAGAAAATAGGACTTACGGTTTGTGAATATAATCTAAACATTAATCGTACAATTGAAAATATAAGTCCTATCACTAAACAGTTCTAATTGAATCCAGGCTCGAATCTCTATGAAGTTCCAATATGGAAGACGATGACGTAAGATGAGATCGTTGTACTGATGGCAACAGATCCTCGTTGAAACACAATTTATAATGTTCTATTTAGAATTCCAGAATAAATTTCCACTGAATATCTTTGTCCAAGTATTTCGTTGAAGTAGAATATTTCCCAGGGTGAATAAATTATTTTAAATACGAAAATCAACTCAAATGGCAACAACAATAAAAACCTCTTGAGCCCTCAAGGTTTAAAATACGACTGGATACATCTACTAACAAATAGCTGTTTTTAGCCGCGATTTTAGATCACACGGTGACTCACGTGACGGGCCACGTGATCACTAAATTGAACAGCGCAATAAAAAATATGCTATTTTACACGTACGCTAGAAAGAACTTAATGAATCTTACTATAAGAGTCAATTAAAAAAAAAAGTTGTTTACAAATTAGAGCTATCACGCAAGCAGAACATGACCTTGATAGTGACCAATCGTTTTCACTCGATGTTTACAAAATCTATGAACCAAAGTGAGCTAAAAATAGTGCTTAAGTCATACTTTTACTTTCTAATCAGACTGATATTTTTTCAAAAATATCAAATCCCGTGAAAATAATCATTACAATAAAATGTAATGAAACAAAAATAAAATAAAAAGAATTTAGAACTAACACACAAGTAATTTAATTACATATTCGTAACAGGACCCTGTCTCTTTATCCTCTTTATGGGTATATCGCCTTTGGGAAATGATTCAAAACCCTGTTCAATAACATGGTATACTGCAATTATACTAAATAACAACAATTTAATGCTCTTGTCCAGGGGCCTGACTTTTAGTTTAATTTCCGTCTGTCAAGATCTGGACTAAATATCTTGCTCTGATTTATAGCAAATAATCACAATATTCTATCCATGATAATAACTGAAAAATATGAATTATCTCGAGATAAAAGAAAACAAAATATTTCAGCTCAAACGAAAATCACAGCCCCGCCCACCCCCAACCGCAATTAAATGTCCAGTATTTTATAGTAGATGAATTTGCAAGTATATGTTAATTTTGTATACGTTGTAATCTTAAAGCTGTAACCAAAGTAGAATGATTAAGCCTACACTATAGTTGATCCTGTAAAAAACATCTTGCTGACATTAGAGAGCCTATTGATAAAAATGGGAAGTGTTGATACAGAAGCCTATAATTTTCTAGCTACGCTATTGATGTAATAGACATGGAAACTTTGAATGGGATGCCAGCGCCCGGGCAAGATACTTTTCACAGAAGGTCAGCAAACATAAAACACACTTACTCAACAAACGAGAACATATTTAGTGGACTTGAGAAATGACGTAAGGGTCTGACAGAAAACAAGTACGCTTATTAAAATCGTAGAATGATTCGCCGTCTTACAAAGGATTACATATACTTTACACATTCATATAGGCTAGTAAATAATTAAAACGTTACATGTTGGTTACTTTGGGGGGGGGGGGTATCGATATTTTTTCCGAAAGTTGCATTAGGTCCGAATATGTTTCATAAATTCCATCATGCCACTGAGTTGGCATACATGACACATGAGATTTAAGGCACATAACTATAATTATATTTGTAATATACACGATTAATTTCTCATAGATACAATATTTGTGTTTAAAAAAAAGGGGGTAATACTTTTTTACTATTATTTCATAAATAATGATAACACACTGCTAATATCATTAAGGTTGTTACAAGATTCCTCGGGAATTTCGGTACATTCCTTACTGACGGAAACTACAAACGTACAATACAGTGAAAAAGTACCGTTGTGCGTACCACCGGCACGAGGGTAATACCGCCAACCTATACTTTTCATCATTATAATTCTATTCAAATTTGTTTAAGCCAGTCAAACATATTTTACAATGTCTTGATTTGAATACCGCTCACCTTTACTTTGCATTATTATAGTTCTATTCATGTTTGTTTTAACCAGTCAAACATATTTTACAAGGTCCTAATTACTACAACTTTACTCACTCTATTTTTTCTTATCTTTATGAAAACCTACCTTGTCAAAATTAGTATAATAATAGCAATTTTGGATTTTTCCTGTTGATAGATACAATATTTGTTGATAGATACAATATTTGTAGATAGATACAATATTTGTAGATACATACAAAATTATTTACTAGCTTATATGAATGTCAAAGTCTTCTCACCCCATCACATGACTTTGTCATCGCATCACGCAGTACGCATGCAAGCCAGCGCGAGAACCCGTTAAACAAAGCTAACACAAGGCGCCCATGCCAGGGGAGAGTTCATGTGGGGTGGAAGACTTTCAACCTAGACCAGTTACAGAACAAGCTTGCCGTTATCATACTACAATAAGAGTGATGATTATGCTTCCAAAGCCTGAAACCATACAAGTGTAGCCCATAAGTGAAGTTCTCTGTACACTGGCAAAACTGCAAACATTTATCCGATTTTTAGTCCCTGGAAACTGCGTTGTTAATGCTCCGGTTCAGTATCTGTGCTCGGAGTCGCTGGTGGTTTTGAATTTCGTCCAACATGATATCGAACTCAGCCATGCTTATCGTTTTATCTTTAAACGTTATCGAGTACAGTTTGATAATTGTATTAAGAGTCCATTGTGCCGCCGCGAAGCGTTCTGAATAGACATGTATTCGCGAATGCAGCCGTAACGATATTATTTTATCAGTACCAACAGTTACACCGCTTACTAATGATAATATTGCTCCAACAATTCTGATTGGTGTGCCTATAACAGTTGCTGTGGTTGCGATTCCCGCCACACATATACCAACAGGCGTTGCCACAGCGATTCTGCAAATAGCATCTACAAACACATAGATCCGTCTGTATTTTATGAGTAATTGGTGATTTCATCTCGCAGCTATTTTTTTCCGCTACAATTTTTTTTAGGGGGGGGGTTTCACGTCGGTAAGTTTGAGGATCTATCAGACCTCTTATATTAATAATGTGATCGCGAAGTATAATTCCTCGACAGGCTGACCTCCTTCTCGTTTCGTCCAAAAACTGTCACACGAACAAGTGCATCCTTGTTAAATAACTGTCGAGATTTTTCTCTTCTTGTTTGAGTCAATGCTGATGTAACATAATCAACGGGGAATGCAGCTCGGATTGAATTTTTGGTGAACTCTATCTCCTCATTGCGGAGACAATCCTGAGTGTTTTCATTCCTCGCTATGTATTCTGTGACTGAGAGTTTTCACGCGTTAATGCTACAACGCCAAGTTGGCCTCGAGTTGGTATTAGTACATCATGGTGGTCCCAACTGTCAATTTTTATTCGGCCCTTTAAAAGATTGTATTACAGTGTATACGGAAGATGGTTAACGTCACTCTTACACAGATATTTGTCAGCAAGGGGAACAAAAGCACTATCAATGTTAATATCACCAGTCAGTCGTCGATCTCATCACCGAGCTCAGAATCCATCACTTATACGCAGTGATAAATCTATCCTTAAACACAAACTCTAAAAGCAGTCAAGTACCCGTTCATATAAACGCTGAGTTCTTTGAACTGAATTTCATCTCTGGTATCTAATATTACTGTTCTTACATACATAAATGATGTTTGAGCATCATTACCTCCAGCACGTGTTAGATGGTCGATCAAGCCGGACACATGCACTAATATTTTTATTACACCCCACCCGTGATACAATATTCTTAGGATTAATAAATACGATCCAGACCTGAGCATCTTTAACATATGACGTTTAGGTCTATTAAAACAAATATACTATCCAAATCGTCCTGAATACAAGCGAGTATAAATCAGTCATTTGTTGTGCCCTCCCTAGTTATAATTCCCTCGGTGGTTAACATTTCGCTGATCAGTCCCCATGCTGCTACTTCTCGTAGTAGTGAGGGCAACTCTGCGATCTTTTCATCTATATATTGTTTCACAGCAGCCTCGGCTATATCCATATAATTATTGACAAACACAACCGACATACTAGAGTCCCTGACTCCCCCTATTTCAATGATTTCAGCTATGTTTCTTGGTTTGCAACGGATCCTCACAGCTTCAAAACAACATCTTTAACGTCCAAGGTCACCCGGGGCGACGTCATCAACAAACCGGCTGGTAAACGCAGTCAAATCCGCTTGGTGGCAAACCTGGCCAGATGAACATCAGTAGCTCGTCGGGTCGCTAAAACTTCGCTTCATAAATGTGAATTGTCATTTCGTATACTATTAAGCGTACTTTGTACTTTTAGGGACAGTTAAAATCAACAAGCGCATGCGGGGTTTGTGAGCTTTCGAGTACATGCAACGCGTCAACGGTGAGATGTCCACATATGTGGCCATCCAGTTGAGTTTGCAACAGCAGCGTTGAATAATACAGCGGTCGTCGTCGCCATGAAAATAATCCACGAATTCAAGTGAAGGTGCAAGCCCGAACAAGTCAAAATACAAGAGATGTCGAGCTGTTACCACGTATGTGACCCAATAAGTCCCAGGTCCTCTTGTAAATCCAAGTTAACAACCCCATTACCCCACGTGCGTTGGATCATCGATTCATGTTCATCACGCATAAAAAAAACCTTAGACATGCTTGACTGATTTTGCCATAGAGAGCAAGTCAATACATGTCGACGGTTAGACCATTTGCGAATCGTACCCTGTAGTCGAAGACTTCTGCTTGAAAGCATTATGCGAACCGTCGAAAACCTTTTCCATTTTTTCGAGACTGTATGCGGTCTCTAACCACTTTTATCAGACCAATTCCTGATGCAGTTCCGACAGCCCCTAATGCTGCCGCTCTTGCAATCACGGGAGCATCAGCAGCTACTAACAACATTGGAATAGCTGCGAGGAATGAAAATGTACCATCAGTCCTTTGCATTTGTACCACCTCAGTTTCTGACAATTTTAATCTCATCAATGTATTTTTTTGCTTGGGCGCATTAAGCTAAGTTGTACTTGGAACAATTCGAGTTAACTTTGTCGGAGATGGCCTCAATGTGACCCCGCAATCGTTTCGTATTAGGTTCATTATTTTTGCAAACTGTTTGAATATAAGACCAACCTTTACATCGTGATAGCACATTATTATCCGAAAACGTAACAGGTTTAATCACTACGTTACGATTCAAGTACCCTCATTCGGCCACCTGTGTCCTTCAACAACAACTAAGAGAATCGTAAAAATGCATCTGTAACCACATGTGACATGCTTGAAAATACATGTCAACCAAAGACTGCTTAAACAATTCCAGATATTGCAACGAAAAGTAATAAATCGGGTGCAATGTACGGAAGTCGTACTGGGAAATCTGCAGACCTGTGTCAATGTCTTGATGGTAGTGCATGTATGACCGTAGCTTGCCGTAAACACGTGCAAATTGATTGTCGTCGAAATAAAGCAAAATTTCTTCAGAGGGTTATTGATGGTCGTTTAACCGCAGATAAACTTCAAACACTCCTAGTTTTGTCAAATAGCATAGCACTCCGATTTGTATTTTCTCTATTCATAGTTTGAACACATGTTTTGGTGAGCTGAGACCATGTTGGGCACTTATTTGCTATTTAAACTGTCCCTGAATAGAACTTCTTGGATGCGAGTCTGTGGCGAGTAGAAGTGACATGAGCGTATAAACGACAAGAAAGGGTCTTCTATGGCCAGTGAAGGCATTAGCTCAGGCATCCAAAATGTTAATATTGACAACTTAACTTGGCAATCGACAACAGCGTGGGGACTCCAAAATGCATCGTTGGAGTCGCACTTACGGGTTAAAATGACTGTGTTTGGTCCCGAAAATAACCTAGCAAACATCTCTGCAAAACCCGAATAAGTCTTTGAGGATTCGCACATGAAAACAACAATGAGTCTCCACTTAGTTGTCCTCAACGCTGTGTGAATCCACTATTGAAATGTGTTGAGGCCTGTAACGACGGCGATGTGAATAGCAAGGTTCGGCTCTAAAGAATCATGACAAACAGTACTGTTGCTTTATGGGTATGATTTACTACATCGGGGTTATCCTTGATAAAATTCTAGACAAGCCAGTGGATTTCACGTAATCGTCGCTGTATCTGATGAGTCGGAGAATCGCCATGGCAATGTCAACGTTTACGAGAATTGTTTAAATTTCCTTTCCGTCGAGGAATAACGTACGCAGCAAAAAAAAAACCGTTTTCTCAAGTTGATAAACCTCATTGGTATAATACCTCCACGTACTGCTGTCATATTTAAATGTCAGGCAGATCTCTAATGAACATTATATTGTCAAAATCTCCACGGAGATCCACATGCGCCCGTCCTGGTCAACAAGATTTCAACGAAGATGTGTCATCCGGGGATTTTAGTATGGAAGATACACGGGTATAACCCAAAGAATATGAAACCTGGAGACGTTAAGCTTGTGGAAACTGTGCTTTCGTAACTGCCATTGATGGCGTCGCATCACAGATTAACTTTATCCGCAGCGTGATGGTGATGATAATAATGTATGGCACCATATGGTATTCAGACCCTTTATCACTCGTGCACAATATTCATTTATCATCAGGAATCTCTTCGGACAAACCTAGAAATACTCCAAACGACGACTGTGTGATGTCAACCACATACTGTAGAGATCGATCGAGATTGCAGAGCTATGTGTTCGTGGTCGCAAATGTAAATTCATTAGTCTTTACCAGTTACCAATGAAATACTCCGTTAGATAAGCTAAGATCTTTCAAGTGTCGAGCCTTTCCTTTCAGTTGCAATTTGTACTAGGATGATATTTCTGGAATACGCTGAACTGCCACTCTGACATATGTGTCAAGTGCTTAGGTGCCTTTTGCTATCGCACCAATTTCTCAAATGTTTTCTTAAATTCTCGCAATAACCTCTGGGCTATCGAGAGAATTGAATCCTTATGTTCTTTTATTCTCACTATCGCCATGGTGGTTTCCGCAACTTTCCTTACCTCTTACACAGTTACCGAGGTCTTGGCTCCAATCTCTTTTGTTCGTTTAATTAGCGATGCAAACATTTTGAAGCCCATTGTAAGATCCCGTGCAGTCAGTTTTGACTGTAACATATCGTGACACGTTGTGGCCGCTATAACGTTACGATTCAGTTCCTGCTGTTCGCAGAAAGCTTTATGGCATCACTTCCCATATTCTGCTGATATCACTAGGCTATTTTGACATTATATTTATCATAGTCGTTTAAATTTTCCCTTGATACACGTTCTTTTCTTGACCCTTGCGATGGGTTTCCCTTGAGCTTCCAGTTATGTCAATAGTGAGGAAGCTCTACAGGTCCTGGTTGACCTCCGCAAACATATTTCGAAACTCATCCCACAACTGGTCAGCAGCTAACCAGGTTCAGTCAATGTCTGCGGCACTATACGCGTCAATTCCACAAACTATCATTAGCATGTTACAGTTATCCCGGATCACCCATTGCTGTGTCACATATATCACGTCTGTCTTCTTGCGTCGGCCTCGGGTAAAGATTCTTACGGCGATATCTTGTTGTTCAAGCAGCACATCATTTTACACAACAAGATTATTCGCGCTCCATTCAAGGTTATCAATTGTGTGAGCGTCATCAACTGTGGAAAAGAAATCTATGGTAGAAAATTCGCTTCTCGCCACTTCAGTAAAATCTTCGAGTACAACATAACATGGTTGATCGTCTATGGACGGCGCAATCACGTACACAATATCCCACGTTTACCTTATCATACTTACAGTCATCAACAATTTGGTTTTCTAGGATCTGGCTGGGCCAATGCTTAGCGCCAGATCTGAGTTTCGAAACATGTCACAGTCCACGGGCCTTGTCTGCGCAGAAGAGTCATTGATGGTGAATTTCTTTTTCGTGATGTCATGTTAAATATTATTTGTTGTATAACACAATCATATCTTCATCTTGTGAGCGATGCCGCATGAAAACAAGTACTGCAAATCCAATTCAGGTTCAAATATGTAATGGTAGAGCCACACTCAATGGAATTTGTGTTCGATGTCAAGCAAAGAACTTCACGTTCGTGAGAACCCGCGGGTTTTTACAAAAGGCGCTGGTTTTAATATCACTGCGTTAATGAATATACACTGGACACCGTGGAGTAAATGTCCTGGTGAAAAACATTCCCGGATACAATTACTGCGGACTGGGTCTACGACTTGATTCTAAAAGCCAATCAAAGCCAAGAGAAGCACCTAAAAATTGTGTCGATCCTGTAATGCTACCGACATCAAGTGATGTCCGTGCGCGTCAACGTGTTGATATAGCTCTCATCCATGATATGAAAATGCGATCAGTCTGACACTCGGACATAGAATAGCTAGTTGATCATCAAAGAAGGCATGAAGGCTAAGATTCTCATTGGAAGTAAAACTGCAGTATAATGAAACTAACTGCGATTGACTACAGTCTTCGTGGGTATTGTAAAAGTGAAGCCGCTGTTGAAAAGTTAGCGAGTGTGGCAGGTCACCCACGAAGCTATTCGAGCATGGTTGGCCAAACAAGCATTGTGGCAATTTCACATACAAGCGCAAAAAGATTTCCCGTTTATGATTTGATGTGAGAACAACTAATGAAGTTCATCAGGAAGATCTTTTGTTTCTTCTACATGATCGGGTACACCGACGTACATACAAGTACGAGGACGCACATACAAGTACGCGTTAACCATCGTGGATGTTGCCAGTTGATACAAGGATGCGGAGCCTTTGACGTCTAAAGATTCAGCAAGTGTGACAAACGCGCTTAAACATATTTGTACGTTTTCCCGCTAGCATAACCATGAAGTTCTGAATTGTTAACCAAATATATGGTGCGGGTTCGTGTTAGGCATGTTAACATACATTGTCACTGTTCTATTATGGAACGATTTAACAGTACACTTGCGGAATGATTATTTGGACATCAGTATGCCTAGGAATTTTTAATGAGGTCTCAGATTGCAGAGCGGTATAGCGGGTAGATAACACGCCTTCCATTAGTTATAGAATCACTGAATAATAAAACCACACACACACACACACACACACACACACACAAACCCACAAACCCACAAAAACACGATTGGGTTAAACCTTCAGATACGATTCGACAGAAGACTGTCACAATTATCTGCAAAATGATTTCACAACCACCGCCGTTAGACTCTGATACAAAATCGTACTGCATCTTTATGCAACAGGTGAGTTAGTAGGCGGGCAACGTCGTGCTACTCAACCGGTATTGTCTATTGCTGTATTCACATTCTCGCACCAGATTGATACTCTGCTATGAGACAACCAACACGTAACCATTGCGCAGAACAAAGTCCACCGTGTAAAATAGTTGTGCTAAAGAAATTGCAAGTCGTTCCCGCGGATAAGGAACTACAGCTAAGATTCAATTTTAGAAACTGCGCGTGTCCGTATATAGTGATGCCTGCTTTCTAGAAATATCCACCGTTTTCTGTCGAGGAAATTCGATGTTACCAGTCTTAAGTTCACCCATGTATTGTTTGTATTTTCTAAGATGGTCTTTATTACCGCTCGCGGGATGCAACGCGGACAATGAGCGTACATTCAAAACAACGATTATCATAAATTTTCACAATGATTGCTGCTCGCAGCAGCATAAAAGCTGATGTTTTAATATAATTCTACCCGCGGAAAGTCTTTAACAGGAAAATGTTCAGTTGAACTTCCATGTATCTGTTCATATCCATCCGAATCCTGCGTTGATGAATATGTTCTAACGTCTCGAGAATCCTTGCAAAAGTGTTGTCTATTTCCTCATTCATCGTTTTAGTGTGTTTGAGATCCCACGATTACCGCTACGAATTCACAGGCTTGTGATTTTAAACTCATCATCACTGTCACTGTCAAACGGCATAATCAAATTCACATGGATAATAATCTCTACCTTAACCGCGTAATTTTTTTTTTGCGCAGGGACCTTGATGTAATGCATGTGACAATTGTCCCGGATTACTCGAGGCACGGTTAATCTTTGAAAGAAGTTTTCCCCGTCTTTGTCTGGCTCATATTCAATCAGAATAATTGCCCCTATAGTCTTAAAAATCACTACGAAATTTATGTAACTCAACTGAGGTAGTTCCAATTGTCGTGCTTTTGCGGCAGTCTCATTGGCCTTAACCGCTGACATAAGACGGCGACGCTCTTGTTCCTTGTTAAGCACACGTGCTATTTCAGCCCCCTTTGCTCCTATAATGCACATTGATATAACACTGTGCTGCTATTTTGAGAAGTTGCTTCACGGTTCGCTGTGGCGACTCTTGAGAAAGTCCTAACAGTACCTGAAGACGGCTGTTCTAAAACCGCTTCGAATCGTTATCCCACGCTCTTGCTCGAGTTGCATTAGTTGAATCACAGTCGGCATGCTTATAAATGAGGAAAATCATTGTCTGAGTAATTTTTCAGTATTGTTTTTGCTTTACCATGATCAGACACTGTAATCGCTTCAATTCTGGCTATTATGTCACTGATTTCTATATCTTTTTCAACGACGTTGACGTCGTCGGGTGTTTCTAGAGTCATAGATTCGGTGAATCTTCTACATGCAAACAGAACCGCATGGCCGGCAAAGCAGGCCATTAAAAACACAGTACAATGCAGAGCAAGCTCTTCATTTATGATAACATGAAATGCTACTGTACGAGGGTCTTATAAATATACAAGATTGCAATCTGAATAATCAGTAAAAAATAAATCTGTAAACTTACGTAAAATGTGTCTAAAGTCGATGCCAGCACAAATGAACTCAAATTATCCATAAACGCGTACTGCATCAACCCACATTCTTCTATTCGCAGTGCAAAATCTAATAATTTCACACGTTTGAACTGTTTGTATATTTCACCTATGGTTGTTGCTTCTCTGGATATAGGAAGGGTTTCATAAAATCTCTCCTATTCTTTATTAAGTACGGATGCCATTATTATATTAATGCTAAATGTATTTCATTAATTATGGCGATTCTCGCTGTTTACGCTGTCGCTTATGCATACGCTGTCTTCATTGACGTCAGCGACCCGAAGTATTCTCGCACAATATCAACCAATGATTTTTCTGGCTTTTTGTTATAAGCTTGACTAAGTCTACGTTGTTGTGCTTCCTTTTGAATCCCTAAGTCGATTAATTTATCACGATGCTCCATGTATATATTTTGAAAAATCATACATTTGTTAGC
>JAECUM010093574.1:0-58801 GCA_016617855.1 Megalonaias nervosa | reverse complement strand
GTGTAATAATGTTATAAAAATTTATAATGATGGGAGCATAAAGGATTATTGTGTTTCCCTGAATACACAGCTTAACCAGAGTTTTGCAAATACAAAGTAAAACCTACTGGAAAAAGATGATCAATGATTTACCTAAGCAATTATATAGGTGGAATAGCTAGGTGTAGATAATGAGGAAAGATATTAGATTTGATTTTATGTGTAAGATAAACATTTGTGCATGGACTAAAGATGAAATCTTAACCAATTATGCACAGTTATATAGGACAAAAGAGGTACAGGAATCTATACTTTTTAAATACAGATTTAACTTTGAAGCTTCTTGTACAAAAATGTAAATGGAGCAATAATGGGGGATACATAAAGAGATATTGCAACTCCTTGGCATCATGCAATATTAATGACCAATTCAGAAAAATGCAATCTCACACTTTAGCTCACAATGACCTACATTAGTCTAGATGCTGCTGTACTCACAGAGGGCCACAATTCCAATTTTGATCTACTAGCTAGGCAAGGATGATGCTGGGACAAACTTCAGCCTGTCCTAACCATCAAGTGTTGCTGTGCAATAAAACCCAAACAATCCCAACTGGTACTTGAATTAAAAGCTGGGCTAGTTGCCTATGATTTTGCTTGCCCAACATTAATTTTAGCAGTCTGGACATGTTGGGCTAAAGTATTGTCATTCTCCAACCCTGATCCACTCTGCACCTACATGCCAATTTGCATGCATCTGTGGGTAAAAGTGCCTAACAAACTAATCTAAATGCAAAATTGAACTTACGAAAATGAAGCATGAAATTTTCAGGACACAGTGACATACTTTTCGATAAGATATTGTGCTTGAGAAATCTCTACATACCAAACTGCATGACTTTTGGCCTGGTCAGTAGTTTCAGTGACCAACTTCTGGTATTCTGATTTTGTACCATTAAGAATTGTTCACTTTATTTTCCATTTCCTTCATTAATCAAGAATAAGATGCTTACATTTATGAGCAGTCCAATTACAGTTTTTGCTAATCAACAGTCCAATTACAGTTTTTGCTTTTCAACAGTCCATTCAACAGTCCAACTACAGTGTATGCTATTCAACAGTCCAATTACAGTGTATGCTTTCCAACAGTCCAATTACAGTACATGCTATTTAACAGTCCATTTACAGTGTGTGCTTTTCAACAGTCCAGTTACAGTGAATGCTTTTCAACAGTCCAATTACAGTGCATGCTACTCAACAGTTAAATTACAGTGCATGATATTCAACAGTTCAATTATAACACACAAATGTATGAGTTTCCTATTGCACTGGTTTTAAAATTAGTGTAGGTAGGTAGGTTGTTTTTTAAAAAAAAACAACATTATATATATATAATATAATATATAATGGATAATGATTAGTATATATAGTATACTAAGTGCCTCAAGCACTGGGCAAAACCAGCTCAATTAGAAGCACAAATCAATTTCAGGTTTTTTAAATTCTTTTTTATTTTTATTTTTTTTTAACTTCTTTTTTTTTTTTTAACCCTGGGGGGGAAAATGTTCTAGGGTCATCATTGATAAACAGGGACTATTGACAGACTGGAAACACATATATTTTTTTTTTGCCTAAGCATGCAATTCAACAATCTATTTACAGTGCATGCTATTCATAATGGAACAATTTAACAAAATCTTCTTTTCCTCATAATTATAATGTATCAAGAAACTCCTGTTTCAATACTCATATTACTTAACAAAATATACCTAATTACCATCAGTATGTGAGATATTTGCTTTCAAATACAAGCTACATAACACTGACAGGTGAGAAAACAGTGAATTAAACATTGGAGTGATAAAACCAAATATTGGAATGTGTATCATGCACAAGACGTTGATTAAACATGACATTTGGGCAAAGGTATGGTAAAAAAAAAGATTTATTTTGGGTGACAAACAATGAGTTCATAATTACTTTATCAATCAGTAGAGTACTTTTATAAAAAAGAAATCCAAATCAATTCTTTTTATTCCTTTTGTTGACAGGGGAAGAATAAAAAACATAGTTTGGTAGAGTTACATACAGTGGAGTGTATTGTCAATTATTAAAGTGCACTCAGATCAACCTGTAGCATATCTTGAGGTTGGGGTGGATGGGAGAGAGGTAACAGGCATGTTTCAAATGACCCTTACCCACTGTCAAGTTGTTTCATTGTATTGCTTGTTAAAAAAGAAAGAAGCAATTGAGAAAGTATCACTTTTAAGAAAAAAATAGGCCCACCCTATTTTCATAATTGAACCCTCAAAGAAACAATCCTGAATTCACCCTGTAGATAACTGAGAGAGAGAGAGAGAGAGAGAGAGAGAGAGAGAGAGAGAGAGAGAGAAAGAAAGAAAGAAAGAAAGGAAGAGAAAGAAAGAGCATATGCATGATGCTGTTAAAATACATCAATCCATAATTGACCAAAATTGACAAATTTTCTGTTTTCTTGCCTTGTTGCTAATAGTTAATTAATTATTTAAATACTGTAATAATCACAATATAAAACTTTACCACACAGAATTTATTTGCATACCTTTTTACTGCACATGATCTTAAAATAAATACAAATTTCAGCTTTTTAAATAAAAAAGGAATTATATCATTATTCAACACAAAGAAAGATCAGTGTCATTTGTAAATATATTCTGCTAGCATATAAGTTCTTTCATATTATCATCTGTCACTTTTTTAACTTCAAAACAATACCTTATTTTCATTTTAAATTTTTTATAAATAGGCCTAATAAAATAGACTTCTAGTATGTACATGTACTGAGTGAGTCAATTTTTACACGAGTTACCTTGTTTAGCTCCCATGCATCGATAGTATATTGTACCTCAATATTGTACTACAATATTGTACCTCAATATATTGTACTTCAATGTTGTGCTCATTGATTACATTGAATAGTCTTTCGAGGAAAGCTTCATCATTTATATATACTGAACTTCTATAAACACTCCCTAAGTAAGTAAAGTCAGCTCAAGTAAATAACCCAGACCCTTACATTCAATATAACTGTCACAGCTCTTGTGTACATGCCTTGACATGCCCTTTCCATTGTCTGATACAGAACAGTGTCAGTTAATGTCACATTTTTACTAATAAACACATATTACTGACGACATCATTTAACACAGAAAAATAAACTAGTGTCAAAAAGTAAGACTATTAAGATATATTAAATTGAAGGTAATAATTTTGATCAGAAAAGTAAGAAATGGGTCAAGAGGGAATTTGAGATGGTGCCAAATGATCTTAAGCGAATCATAGAAATAGTATTTTTTGCATACATATAAGATGTGCGATCCAGGTACTAGGTTAAAACGAAGTGTTGCGTTGAAAAATGATCTCTTAGTTCTGAAAGTGTCGCGTTTCCAAAGAGACGGCGTCAATCTCCATGTTACGGAGGAGAAAAAGGGAGAGAATTCGGTTTACCTATGTCCAGAAAAAATACGCTTTATATTGAAATCCAATTTTTTTTTTTTTAAATAAATGAAGTAAAACATGCATTATTTACAAATAATAACTTGCGTCAAAGAGTCTACTAACCTTATGTTAAGAGTAAATCCATTTAGATACTAATGTATGGTTCAAGTTAACCCATTTTTAGCAGACCAGATAGCGAAACTTGTTTCCTTACGTGTGGTTGAATGCAAATTAGAAACTGCTCTTTAAAGAAACGAAATAGTTTGAACGAAACCTGCCTAATCTATTAAATAAATTCTGTATGCCACTAAATAAGAATTATAATATCAAAATAAATTAATTTTATGTAAATAACTTTTAAATACCGATAATTTCGCACAAGAGGATCGCAAAATAAATGTAGGTAAATCACTGGCATACCAACAGTAGTTATTCTCCTTGATTCACAATTTTCCCCACACAGTTGCTTCCCTTACTGAACACAAGCCAGGTGTGCTACTGATTCAAGGCTCATGTTCCGTGTTTTTTTTGTAATTGCACCTTGTAATTTTTGGTCATATGACTTAAGATCAGGGCGTCAGAGACTATTCCTTGTAATTAATTACACCTGACAGATGAATTTAGATTACTTTATGGTAGTTACAAATAATTAGATAAAAATATTTAACCAAACTACCTGTCTAATAAGCATTTTTTAAAATAAAAAATTTTCAGTTTCCAAAAGTTCACCATTTCAGGCTGTGTGCAGTTAAAGTCATATGACCCCAAATATGGTGAAATGATTAATTTTGTTCTGACAAAGTCCAAAATGGTATGAATAATTAAAATTCTCTCAAGGAATTTTAAGATAAAGGTTTTGATGTTAATGACCAAAGTGGGTCTAAAAGTATTAGCTTGAAAGAACATCTTAATTAGGATATTTGATTAAAGAAAGGTTAAACTGAGTAACATCAGGTTTACAATGTAATTAAGTGAGATCTTTGGGTTAATAGTGTGATTAGCTGAGATCTACTTTTCTCAGTGGTTGACAAGGTGATTAACTGAGATCTAGTTATATCAGAAATATTGATTTTAATTATACTGGAGAGCTCAAGGTTGAAGATTGAACTACATACAGTTTGTTTAAAGTTTATATTAAAAACAGCTGGTACAATTGGGAAGAAAAGAAAGAGTAGGGGGGTTCCAAATTTTAAAGAAAGGCCGCCCTTCCTAAATTGTTATTCTATTTGAGTGTTCCTTTCATTTTTATTTCATAAATTCATGGAATGAACAATGAAGCTGGTTATTTTGCCAAATAGACTTAAAACATAACAAAATCTTGGATATAACACAAAATGACCACACATATTTTGCAAAAAGTCCACACTTTTTGTCCAAAGTCTCAGCTGAAAGGAAATCAACAGAAGCATTGGTAGAAATAACACAGAACATTCTAGAAACCAAATTATTATTATTGTACTTTTCCATAATTTGCACAGTTGAAATATATTCAATATATGGGACATTTTAAAAGATGTATAAAAAAGAAAAAGTACTTAGTATATGCAGAAATTTCCAAGTAATTATGGTCTAGCAAACCATGTCCGACACTGAATAGATTATTTATAATCAGTTCTAATAAATCCTTCTGACACAGACCATGACAGAATATAGTCTTTTCTAACAAACCCAGTCTAGTACAGAATATAATCTGTCCTTACAAACCCTGTCTAACACAGAATATAATCTGTCCTAACAAACCCTGTTTAACACAGATTATAATCTGTCCTAACAAACCCTGTCTAACACAGAATATAATGTCCTAACAAACCCAGCCTAACACAGAATAAAAACAAACCTTGTCTGACAAAGAATATAATCTAATCTGTCCTAACAAACCCTGTTTAACACAGATTATAATCTGTCCTAACAAACCCTGTCTAACACAGAATATAATGTCCTAACAAACCCAGCCTAACACAGAATAAAAACAAACCTTGTCTGACAAAGAATATAATCTGTTCTAACAAACACTATCTGACACTGAATATAATTGGTCCTAACAAAGCTTGTCTGACAAAGAATATAATATGTCCCAACAAACCCTGTCTGACATAGAACATAATCTGTACAAACAAACCCTGTTTGACACGGAATATAATCTGTCCAAACAAACCCTGTCTACATAGAATATAATCTATCGTAAAACATCCTGTATGACAGAGAATATAATCTGCCCTGACAAACCTTGTATGGCATAGAATCTCTGACTGGTACAGAATATAATCTATCATAAAAAACACTCTCA
This sequence comes from Megalonaias nervosa, assembly GCA_016617855.1. Lineage (NCBI taxonomy): Eukaryota > Metazoa > Mollusca > Bivalvia > Unionida > Unionidae > Megalonaias > Megalonaias nervosa. Next base: position 53,058 of record JAECUM010093574.1, on the reverse strand, counting down.
CACAGAATATAATCTGTCCTAACAAACCCTGTTTGACATAAAATATCTGTCCAAGCGAATCCTTTCTACACAGAATATAATCTGTCATTAAACATCCTGTCTGGCATAGAATATAATCTGCCCTGACAAATCCTGTATGGCACAGAATCCCTGACTGGTAAATAATATAATCTGTCATAACAAAATGCTCTGACACAGAATATAATCTGTCCAAACAAACCGTGTCTGAAACAGGATATAATCTGTCCAAACAAACCCTGTCTACACAGAATATAATCTATCTTAACACATCCTGTCTGACACAGAATATAATCTGTCTGAACAAACACTGTCCGAGGGAGAATATATTGTCCTAACCTACCCTGTCGGGCATGGAATACAATCTGTCCTAATATACCTTCTCTGACACAGATTGTATTCTGTTCTCTAATAAATATTGTGTGATAGAATATAATGTTCTAAAACCCTTTGATACAGAATATGATCTGTTCTAACAAACACTCTGACATAGAATATAATCTATTGCAACAAACTCTCTCAGACACAGAGTATAATCTGTTCTAACAAACATTCAGTAACACAGTATTTAATGGATTCTAAGAAACGCTCAGAATGTAATATGCTGTAGCAAGTATACTGACACAGAATATAATCTGTTGTAACAAACTCTCTCATACATAATATAATCTGCCCCATCAAACCCTTTCTGACACTGAATATAATCTGTTCTAACATTCTTAGCACCGGAATATAATCCAACAAACTCTGAAAATTCTAGTTAGATTACATTGCTTACTACAGTTATACTCTTTTCTAACACTCTCTGACACAGAAATTTAGCTTAATTTTATCACCGTGTCTCTGATATACACATTTGACATCATGCACAATGCAAATGGATTTGCAGGGGACGTGATTGCATCCCAAAGAAAGTCATACATTTTGGGGATAAGTAGTATACTGTATGACAAGACTAAATGATTATTTTTGAAATAGCAAAGGTCATAGTTAATAATTTTTGACATGTGGTTATTGTGATATTTATTGGTAATGAAATGTATAACCATACAACTAAAATTGTGGTCTTTATAGGTACTATTACGTATCATAATACAGCTACAATTGTGATGTTCATAGTTACTGAAATGTACCATGATACAACTAGAATTGTGATGTTTATAGCTGCTGAGATGTACCATGATACAACTAAAATTGTAATATTTATGCTTATCAAACAATTTTCACAATTTAAAGGTGGTCCAGTAAAAACAAATATGAAGAAGGAATGAAAACAGTATAATAAATAGAATGAGAACAGTGTATTAAATAGAATGAGAACAGTGTATTAAATAGAATGAGAACAGTGTATTAAATAGAACGAGAACAGTGTATTAAATAGAACAAGAATAAGGTATCAAATAGAATGAAAAATGGTGTTAAATAGAACGAGAACATAGTTTTAAACAGAATGAGAACAAGGTGTTGAAAAGAATGAGAAGAGTGTGTTGAACAGAATAAAAACAAGATGTTAAACATAATGAAAATAAGGTGTTAAATAGTATGCGACGAAGGTATTAAATACAATGAGAACAAGGTGTCACATAGAATGAGAACAGGGTGTTAAATAGAATGAGAGCAATGTTTGAATAGATCAAGAACAAGGTGTTAAACAGAATTAAAACAAAGTTAAATAGAATGAGAACAAGGTGTCACAGAAAATCAAATCAAACTGTTGAAAAGAATGAGAACAAAGTGTCAAATAGAGAAATGGTCATGCTTAGCTCTTCATAAGAAGCAGAATAAATGTAAAAGATTTGCATCTTAAAAATTTGTGTTTGAATATGCTCAGTTTTGCAACAAAAGTACTACAAGACCATTGCATGGTTATTTTTAAAGAAGTTTTTATCAAGATTTACAGTATTATCTGAACACAAAACTTTTGTTAATTAATCTTTTTAGTAGGTATAGTTATCAGTGCTTTAAAAAAATAAGAGTCCCTTCAAGGAACTGGTGCACAACAGGCTAAAAAGAATTTGCGGGATTCAGTATAAGACCATTTCTTCACTTTAATGGCTGTATTGAAACCATCTCTTCAGTGGCAGCAAATTCTTCAAGACAGCTGATGTGATGGGCATCCTGGATGTTAGACTGGCAGTTTCAAAAAGTACCAATATCACATCTTATGAAGTGTTCTGGTGAAAACCCCATGCTGACATGACTTTCTGTTTTGGAAAAGTAACAAGGTAACAAGACTTTCAAGATGGCTGCCATAGTCTCTATACTGGACATCAGATTTGCACTATTTCTATTTAGGACCAACTACATATCATAAAAAGCATTTTGATGAAAGCATAATGTTGATATGACCAACTATTTAAGAGAACTAGTAACAAGAAGATTTCAAGACACCCATTATGGAAGACAAATAGACACCATTTTCACTGACAACCAATTATTATATGACGTCTCTCAGTGAAAACTCCATGTTGTTATGACCATTCATTCAGGTGTACTGATAACAATTTTTTCAGGCTGGCCACTGTAGTGGACATATTGGATGTCTGAATGGCACCATTTTCACTTAAGGTCAACAAGACCATGGGATGTGTGTGTGTGTGTGTGTGTGTGTGTGTGTGTGTGTGTGTGTGTGTGAATTTGCATTGCAATCCTCCAAGTAGTGGTAACAAACTTGTGCTATTGGATGGACTGACATTGGTCAATAGACCATCCTATAGGTCTTCTGGTCTAAGACAGCTACAATTATTTTTTTTGAGGATTTTAAATTTATAGAAATGCCTTTTCAAGAAAATATGTAATTATTGAGAATGCCACATTTGTTATGAATATTTAATTTATATTGTGTGCTTAACTTTTGTCCATGATTGTAAGTTGCAAATAGAATGTTTATATAGCATTTGAGTTCAGAACATTCTAGGTCCTAGTTTTGTTTACAATTAGATTGGAATTTTCCATTGGAATGATTCACATCTAGGCAAAGTGAAAATGTGTATAAATAGGGTTTTGATAAGCAAATAATTCATTATTGTTTTAGATGCATCTGTCTGAATCCATGATCCAAATTTACAGGTGCATTCAGATTTAATTTGAGGGGAATTATTTATTTAAAATATTCACTGCAATTACTAAGGTGCTCCTTCACTTTTGGATTGATGCGGCTCATTCACTGTTAGATATATGCACACTGGTTTACATTATTGTGAACTGATTCCAAGATGTTCTGGATTGCATCATTGTGTTATATCAGTACATTTAAGACTTTTGGATTTCATTTAGAACATTCTATATTTTTATAATTTGACAGAACATCTAGGATTATTTGGAACTTAATTATCAAATTACTTATAATTGTTGGTTTCACTTTCTTTATGTTACGTAATTTAAGACCTAATGTCATAACACTTTACAGTAGCAACCATAGATTCCAGAATTCATGCCCGAGAAAAAGGAGAATCCACACTATACAGAAATAAATGGTATGGCATAATCAACACATTACTTCCCCTAGAAAGTAACCTATAATTTTTTGAGTCTGTTTAAGTGTATGATGGAGATAAAAAGCAATAGACAGATTTATGAACATTACTTGACGACATGAGGGTTATCTGGCTGCCAAAGCAGCCATAACGTAATGGTATCAGAGAGCCTTGCATCATCACAAGTCATGGGTGACAATCAGCTATGCTCCTTATCACCCAAGGATCCCAGTGCTGAGATTGCCTTTTTATTACAACTATGCATAAACAAATACATCATGAACACCACAACATAACAATCTTCAACACATCAGTGAAAGTGTCCATTTTCAGTTGTCTCATTCAAAACATTCAAAGGTGAAAACTCATGTTGGATCACAATGTCATGAAAAATTGACTTGCCATCCCAGTGATTGTTTAAGCAGGTAAATGAATATTCATGAGAAACAAGGTAATCTCAACACAGGCGGCAATGAGTGATGAAGGAGCATATTGGATTGTCACTCAGAAACAAAACCTGACCAGTGATCCTGACCCTGAAGATAAAGCCTTGACCATAATAGATGAGATAGCACAATATTACCATTGTTCATCCCTTTGCGTGAAATGGATTTTATTATTATATATAGCAGAAACAAAAGAAACAATAAAATATTGACCTTGGGGATGAGATCCCAAATATACAATGCACATTTTCGTGTGTATATATATATATATATATATATATATATATATATATATATATATATATATATATATATATATACACTCCATAGTCTAATCAATTTATCTTAAATCAGAAAGAAATGGAAAACATGAATGCAAATAGGCTCAGCCCAAGGATGTGTGGGGCCCAAGGCAGCAAGCAATGAATGCAGGCCCCCAAGGAAAAAGACTGCATTGCGGAGAAGCGCGGGGCCCAAGGCGGTTGCCTCATTTGCCTTACCCTAGGGCCGGGCCTGAATGCAACCTGATTGACCAGTTACCTTGAGCTTGAGGATAGGATTCCCAATGTAATGATATATAGCTAAATAATGATTTCTCCTTCCATCTCTTAATGTAATGGTATATAGCTAAATAATGATTCCTCCTTCCATCTCTTAAATGGCTCTAAAATGTACAGAATGGAAAGGAAAGCTAAGGATAATACACCCAGATATTGATCTTGACGCCCAGTGATCTATGCGATGTACCTGCTAATGATCTATGCGATGTACCTGCTAATGATCTGTGCAATGTACCTGCTAATGATCTGTGCGATGTACCTGCTAATGATCTGTGCAATGTACCTGCTAATGATCTATGCGATGTTCCTGCTAATGATCTGTGCGATGTACCTGCTAATGATCTGTGCGATGTACCTGCTAATGATCTGTGCGATGTACCTGCTAATGATCTATGCGATGTACCTGCTAATGATCTATGCGATGTACCTGCTAATGATCTATGCGATGTACCTGCTAATGATCTATGCGATGTACCTGCTAATGATTACATATAGATTAATCTCAACAGCTTTCAGGTTAAAGAATGGAAAGAAACGTTAGGTGGAAAACTTAATATACTCAACAGTGAAAAAGACCTTGAAGACTGGAACCTGAATGTGGTTTCCAACATACCTTCGAATCATAACATATTAGTGTGCCAAGTTTCATCCCTTAATCTCACAACAATAAATTTATATAGAGGAATGGAAAGTAAGATGGCAAACTCAAAATAATCAGCCATGACCTTGAACTTCCAGATGGAATCACAGTGTTGCGTACCTTAATCTCATATAGCTCTAACAATGCAGAGCGGAATGGAAAATGTGAAAAAATTATATTGTTGAGGTATGAGCTTGGTCCTGAAGATAGAAAGATGATGCACGAGTATGCAAAGTTCCATACCAAATGACACTGAAGTTATAAAGCAGATGTCAAAGTGTGATAGGGAACTTTAAATATTAACACTAACATTGATAATAGGAACCCCAATGTAGTATGCAAAAAATCTTATAAAGATACAATATAATTTGATTCCCTAATCTCAGATGGCTCAAGGACATTGTACATTTTTTATAGCTAGACTATGTTATGATTTTCATATGTTTTATTGTGATTTTGCTGAGGGACTTTCTAATTATAACTAAGAACAATGACCTTTTGATCCTCATCCTGGGTTTTGTTTTGCATCTTAGTTTCTCATATAACTGATATTTTTCTGAAAGTCTGTGATTTGTGCTTTAATTTGATTCTAGCAGAATCAAATTCAATTATTGTTGTGTCCAGTAGCTCATTTTTGTTGGAATTTAGTTTTTCAAATTCTTTAACTCAAGTGATTTTGCTCTGGAAACACATTGTGCTCATAAAAAGTTATATTCTTGGACAGAGACATTCACTGGGATTTATAGTGAATTCAGAACAGGAATTATATTATTGTGATCCAATGAAAAAATGCTGGCACATCAACAATTTACAAGCCATCACTGGCACATCAACACTTTCAGCATTAGACTTAATTTGAATTTCCACTAAAGTTTATTCAGAACTTAATTATTAGAACTTGTGTCTGTAATTCTAGGATTATTTTGGGATTCAATTCACAATGCCATAAGTTCTTCATTTTCACTTTGTATTCTAGGGAAAAAAATTATTTATTGAATTTTACAAAGCTAGTAACTTTTCAGTCACTTTTGTTACTTATTTTAAGAGCATACTCTCATACCAAACCATACATTTAAAGTTCACTAAAATCTTCCATACGGTGGGCGTAGAATGAATGGCAAGCTGACTTTTCAGTTAATGTTCCTAAATCCAGGCCAGAGAAAAAAATGTCATTAAAATCCTCCAAGATGTAAAGTGAAGATAGTTGAAGAGATGAAAACCAAATTACCAAATTACTCCCTTTTTATAAGCATTTTCATGTAGTTTCCTCCAAATAGACCAGAATACACAGAAAAACTTTATTTACAACAACCACATATTTATCCTACAAATCTTCCAAACAGTACAGCAAATGAAGCGATGATGAATTGAATTTCCAAATTACCCCTTTGTTTAAAACTTTTTCAAGAAATCTTACCAAATATGAGAGGAAGTAAGGAAAATTTATGGCACAATTATATCAACCACATATCCAGACAACAAAGTTTCAATATACTCCACAAAGTGGTGTGGGAAAAGAGCTGAATTCTCAAAATACCTGGTTATGCCATTTCCCGAAAAAGGGCCAAAGGAAAAAATAAACCTAATCACATATCTGCATCAATTACATATCTAGCCTAAAAGGTTTAAATAAAATCCTCCAAGTTGCATGTGAGGAATAGCTTGGATTAAATCAGTCCTTAAATACACCATCTTCAGTCAATTTTAAAGAAAGAACCCCCCCCCAAAATGGGGGAGTAGAGGAACAAAGAAAAACCTTTTTGTGTGCAAATAATTACCAAATATACAGCCTTCAAGGTCTCAATGAATTCCTCCATGTGATATGTGAGAAGATGTAGTGATGAACCATCTCCCAAATATCTCCTTTTTCTGACAATCATTTAAAGAAATTTCCCCAAAATGGCACAAGGAAAAAAGTAAAACCATGACTTTACACCAAAAGACATATATAAAATCATCCAAAACAATGGAAGGTGAAGCAATCAAAAGCTTTGTCATGGACAAATAGTTGCAATGGGGCAATGAGAAATGTCCCCACTCTTCAATGAAATAAGGGAATAATAAACCAGGTAGTAAATGGTCTGATTTCAGTGGTGGTCGCAACTATTTTCAGTGTACCATTTCTAACAATTTCTGTTGGAGTGTATTTTATGTCCTTTTTGATGCCGTTGCATCTAGATATCATTACACAATCTTAAGAGCATTGTAAGATTTGGCCCTGAATGTAAGCTATCATGAAGATAACCATAAAATAATGACATGGAGCAATACGACTGTAACCTTAAATAATTTTAATAAAGAAGGGTCTGAAGAAATAAGATTTGAAGTGTCATGTGTTTGCTATCTAAAGAAATACCTATGCATACCTAGTGTCTATGCATACCTAGTGTCATGTGTTTGCAATATCTAAAGAAATACCTATGCATACCTAGTGTCATGTGTTTGCTATATCTAAAGAAATACCTATGCATACCTAGTGGTCAAACTTCACACACATTTCTTGATCACAGCATGCACTGTGGCAGGGATATTGCTGCTAAAAACCATTTCAAACTTAATAATTTTCATGGAACTCATGATTATGCAGGCCTGATGTTCAATCACAAAATTTGTACATACAATAAGTAGTAAGTCCGCAAGCATAGACAAAAGATGCTAACTACTCCTCTATGTACATATATAGGATGTGACATTCTTTGTAATACAGTCAAATAGTAATTTCTTAAGTACACAATTTGAGCATTATGACAAAAAATGATTAATTTTAAATACCCACATGAGGTGACATCAACATTAAATACCCACATGAAGTGGTATTAGTGTGTGTGTGTGTGTGTGTGTGTGTGTGATTTGGATTTTTAACATAGCTTTAACAAATTTCAATCATATCGCTACGATGTCTGCAGTGTGGCAGCTTATAGTGATGTCTAGTACTAGAGTATCATACCACAGATATGTCGCATGATGTCCCACCCAGTCACATTATCCTGACACCAGGCCGACCTGTCATAACACTAACCTCTTAATGCTGAGTGCCAAACGAGGCAGTTGTTAGTACCATTTTTATAAATCTTTGGTATAACTTGGCCAGGGTTTGAACCTGCAACTTCCTGCATCTGAGGCAGATGCTCTAACCACTAGACCACCAGTTCAGTAGGTACTAGTATAAAATATCCTGATGAAGTGGTAATAGTGTAAAATACCCATATGAAAAAGTATAAGTATCAAATGTCCACAATGAAGTAGTATTAGTACAAAATACCCACATGAAGTAGTACTAGTATAAAATACCAAATGAAGTAGTATCAGTATAAAATACCCACATGAAGTAGTATTAGTATAAAAATACCCACATCAAGTAGTATTAGTGTAAAACACCCACATGAAGTAGTATTAGTATAAAATACCCACATGAAGTAGTGTTAGTGTAAAATACCCACATGAAGTAGCATTAGTATAAAAATACCAACATATAGTAGTATTAGTATAAAAATACCCACATTAGTATAAAAAATACCCACATGAGAAGTATTAGTATAAAATACCCACATGAAGTAGTATAGCATAAAATACCCACATGAAGTAGTATTAGTGTAAAATACCCACATGAAGTAGTATTAGTATAAAAATACCTCATGAAGTAGTATTAGTATAAAATACCCACATGAAATGGTATTAGCATTAAATATCCATATGAAGTAGTATTAGTATAAAAATACCCACATGAAGTAGTATTAGTATAAAAATAGACACATGAAGTAGTATTAGTGTAATATATCACATGAAGTAGTATCAGTATAAAATACCACATGAAGTAGTATTAGTATAAAATATCCACATGAAGTAGTACTAGTATAAAATACCACATGAAGTAGTATTCGTATAAAATATCACATGAAGTATTATTAGTATAAAATACCCACATGAAGTAGACCGCTCCAGTGGCCTAGTGGTAGAGCGTCTGCCTCGGATGCAGGAGGCTGTGGGTTTGATCCCTGGCCAAGACATACCAAAGACTTACAAAAATGGTACTAACAGCTGCCTCGCTTGGCACACAGCATTAAGAGGTCAGTGTTAGGACTGGTCGGTCTGGTGTCAGGATAATGTGACTGGGTGGGACATCATGCTACATGTCTGCAGAATGATGCCCCAGTGTTAGACATCACTATAAACTGCCACACTGCAGACATTGTAGTGATATGACTGAAAAATTGCTAAAGCTACATTAAAAATCCAACACACACACACACACACACACACATGAAGCAGTACTAGCATAAAATACCACATGAAATAGCATCAGTATAAAATATCCACATGAAATAGTATTAGTATAAATATACCCACATGAAGTGGTAACAGTGTATAATACCCACATGAATTAGTGTTAGTGTAAAATACCCACATGAAGTAGTATTAGTGTAAAATATCCACATGAAGTAGTATTAGAATAAAAATACCCACATGAAATGGTATTAGCATTAAATACTACATGACGCAGCATAAAATACCCACATGAAATGGTATTAGTATAAAATACTCACATGAAGTAGTACTAGCATAAAAATACTGACATATAGTAGTATTAGTGTAAAATACCCACATGAAGTAGAATTAGTATAAAATACCCACATGAAGTAGTATTAGTATAAAAATACCAACTTGAAGTAGTATTAGTGTAAAATACCCACATGGAGTAGTACTTAGCATAAAAATGCGCACATAAAGTAGTACTAGTGCCAAATACCCACATGAAATGGTATTAGCATTAAATACCCACATGAAGTAGTATTAGTATAAAAATACCCACATGAAGTAGTATTAGTATAAAAATACCAACATATAGCAGTATTAGCATAAAAATACCCACATGAAGTAGTGTTAGTATAAAAATACTAACACAAAAAATGGTATTAGCATTAAATACCCACATGAAGTAGTATTACTATAAAAATACCCACATGAAGTAGCATTAGTATAAAATACCCACATGAAGTAGTATTAGTATAAAATACCCATATGAAGTAGTATTAGTATAAAAATACCCACATGAAGTAGTATTAGTATAAAATACTCACATGAAGTAGTATTAGTGTAAAATACCCACATGAAGTAGCATTAGCGTAAAATACCCACATGAAGTAGTAATAGTATAAAATATCCACATGAATTAGTATTAGTGTAAAAAATACCCACATGAAGTACTATTAGTATAAAATACCCACATGAAGTACTATTAGTATAAAATACCCACATGAAGTAGTATTAGTGTAAATACCCATATGAAGTAGTATAAAAATACCACATGAAGTAGTATTAGTATAAAATACCCACATGAAATGGTATTAGCATTAATTACCCACATGAAGAACTATTAGTATAAAAATACCACATGAAGTAGTATTAGAATAATGATACCCACATGAAGTAGTATTAGTGTAAGATACCACATGAAGTGGTATCAATATAACATACCACATGAAGTAGTATCAGTATAAAATACCCACATGAAGTAGTACTAGTATAAAATACCACATGAAGTAGTATTAGTATAAAATACCCACATAAGTAGTATTAGTATAAAATACCCACATGAAATGGTATTAGCGTTAAATATCCACATGAATTAGTATTAATATAAAAATACCCACATGAAGTAGTATTAGTATAAAAATAGACACATGAAGTAGTATTAGTGTAATATACCACATGAAGTAGTATCAGTATAAAATACCACATGAAGTAGTATCAGTATAAAATATCCACATGAAGTAGTACTAGTATAAAATACCACATGAAGTAGTATTAGTATAAAATACCCACATGAAGTAGACTGCTCCAGTGGCCTAGTGGTTAGAGCGTCTGCCTCAGATGCAGGAGGCTGTGGGTTTGATCCCTGGCCAAGACATACCAAAGACTTACAAAAATGGTACTAACAGCTGCCTCACTTGGCACACAGCATTAAGAGGTCAGTGTTAGGACTGGTTGGCCTGGTGTCAGGATAATGTGACTGGGTGGGACATCATGCTACATGTCTGCAGAATGATGCCCCAGTGTTAGACATCACTATAAACTGCCACACTGCAGACATTGTAGTGATATGACTGAAAAATTGTTAAAGTTACATTAAAAATCCAACACACACACACACACACACACACACACACACACACACACACACATGAAGCAGTACTAGCATAAAATACCACATGAAATAGTATAAAATACCCACATGAAATAGTATTAGTATAAATATACCCACATGATGTGGTAATAGTGTATAATACCCACATGAATTAGTGTTAGTGTAAAATACCCACATGAAGTAGTATTAATGTAAAATACCCACATGAAGTAGTATTAGAATAAAAATACCCACATGAAATGGTATTAGCATTAAATACCACATGAAGCAGCATAAAATACCCACATGAAATGGTATTAGTATAAAATACCCACATGAAGTAGTACTAGCATAAAAATACCGATATATAGTAGTATTAGTGTAAAATACCCACATGAATTAGCATTAGTATAAAATACCCACATGAAGTAGTATTAGTATAAAAATACCAACTTAAGTAGTATTAGTGTAAAATACCCACATGGAGTAGTACTTAGCATAAAAATGCGCACATAAAGTAGTACTAGTGCCAAATACCCACATGAAATGGTATTAGCATTAAATACCCACATGAAGTAGTATTAGTATAAAAATACCCACATGAAGTAGTATTAGTATAAAAATACCAACATATAGCAGTATTAGCATAAAAATACCCACATGAAGTAGTATTAGTATAAAAATACTAACACAAAAAATGGTATTAGCATTAAATACCCACATGAAGTAGCAGTACTATAAAAATACCCACATGAAGTAGCATTAGTATAAAATACCCACATGAAGTAGTATTAGTATAAAATACCCATATGAAGTAGTATTATTATAAAAATACCCACATGAAGTAGTATTAGCATAAAATACTCACATGAAGTAGTATTAGTGTAAAATACCCACATGAAGTAGCATTAGCATAAAATACCCACATGAAGTAGTAATAGTATAAAATATCCACATGAATTAGTATTAGTATAAAAAATACCCACATGAAGTACTATTAGTATAAAATACCCACATGAAGTAGTATTAGTGTAAAATACCCATATGAAGTAGTATAAAAATACCACATGAAGTAGTATTAGTATAAAATACCCACATGAAATGGTATTAGCATTAATTACCCACATGAAGTAGTATTAGTATAAAAATACCACATGAAGTAGTATTAGAATAATGATACCCACATGAAGTAGTATTAGTGTAAAATACCACATGAAGTGGTATCAATATAACATACCACATGAAGTAGTATCAGTATAAAATACCACATATGAAGTAGTACTAGTATAAAATACCACATGAAGTAGTATTAGTATAAAATACCCACATAAGTAATATTAGTATAAAATACCCACATGAAGTAGACCGCTCCAGTGGCCTAGAGCTTGGAGTGTCTGCCTCGGATGCAGGAGGTTGTGGGTTTGATCCCCGGCCAAGACATACCAAAGACTTACAAAAATGGTACTAACAGCTGCCTCACTTGGCACACAGCATTAAGAGGTCAGTGTTAGGACTGGTTGGTCTGGTGTCAGGATAATGTGACTGGGTGGGACATCATGCTACATGTCTGCAGAATGATGCCCCAGTGCTAGACATCACTATAAACTACCACACTGCAGACATTGTAGCGATATGACTGAAAAATTGCTAAAGCTACATTAAAAATCCAACACACACACACACACACACACACACACACACCACATAAAGTAGTATTAGTGTCAAATACAACATGAAGTAGTATTAGTATAAAATACCACATAAAGTAGTATTAGTATAAAATACCCACATGAAATGGTATGAGTAAAAAATACCCACATGAAGTGGTATTACAATAAATACCCACTTGAAATGGCATTAGTATAAAATACCAATATGAAGTGGGAATAATATAAAATACCCACATGAAATGGCATTAATATAAAATACCCACATGAAATTTTATTTACTAGTACCCATTCAGAAACTTTCTCATTAAACCTCTGAGATAAAATTCACTCTGCACAAATTAAAAAACTATAGCACTTATGCCAACACTCAGTGTGCTTTGCCAATGTCTATCAATGCCAATGTCTATCAATGCTTTGCCAATGTCTATCAATGCCAATGTCTATCAATGCCATTGTCTATCAATGCTTTGCCAATGTCTATCAATGCCATTGTTTATCAATGCTTTGCCAATGTCTGTCATTGCCATTGTCTATGAATGCTTTGCCAACATCTATAAATGCTTTGCCAATGTCTATCAATGCCATTGTCTATCAATGCTTTGCCAATGTCTATCAATGCTTTGCCAATCTTTATCAATGCCAATGTCTACAACTGCTTTGCCAGTCTCTGTCAATGCCAATGTCTATCAGTGCTTTGCCAATCTCTATCAGTGATTCCAGGAATAAGCTAAAATATTTGTATTGTATAACATTTTACATCATTAAAAGCAAAATGTTGTGTAATTCTATTCTAAACTTTACTGTCATTAATGGTGTTGGCAAAGATGGAAAAAATATGAGTAATTTATATGGACTACAAGAAAAATACATTACAATAATCTTTAATTACATCAGAGAATTCTTCTAAAAGCATCTTGCAATCCAAGATAAAAAAGATCGGATCTGAGCATTAGACTGTATGGATTTTACAGGTAAGATATGCCACAAAGAGGCATGGTTTTCTCTGTGTGTGTGTGTGAGTGATTTGGATTTTAACAATTTTCCAGTCATATTGCTACGATGTCTGCAGTATGGCAGTTTATAGCTATGTCTGGCACTGGGGCATCATGCCACAGACACGTAGCATGATGTCCCACCCAGTCACATTATCCTGACACCAGGCAGACCAGTCATAACACTAAACCCTTAATGCTGAATGCCAAGCATTAGGCAGCTTCTAGTACCATTTTTATAAGTCTCTGGTATGACTTGGCCATGGTTTGAACCCGCGACCTCCTGCATCCGAGGCAGACGCTCTAACCATTTCTGCCACTGGAGCAGTTCAAGCATGGTTTTGTTGCAAAGCAGTAAAATTAATACCATGACAAAAAAACTTGCCTGGAGGAATGAATTTTGATAAAGTTATAATATCCAAAGGTCACTGGGTGATTTCCATCAACAAAACATAGCCTTCTCATTGTAATCCCATTTCCATCCGTTTAAAGACCAGATGATCAACTGCATCTTATTATATATATATATATATATATATATATATATATATATATATATATATATATATATGTTATAATAATAATAATAATAACGAGGACTTTGTATAGCACCTAATCTTTAGAAGCTCTAAGCGCTTTACAACATTTGACAACACTTAAGAAACATATATAATGATATGATTACAAAAATAAAAACAAACACCATAAAATTAGAAAACAGAAAACATACTGTAAATATTTAAGTTAAGGAAACATTGTTAGGTCTTTAAGTCTGTTCTTGCGGTTGAAATAGGTGAGTTTTAAGAGCGCACTTGAATGAGATCACTGTGTCTTCGTGTCTAAGTTCAGTGGGCAATTCGTTCCATGTTGCTGGGCCCTGGTATGCAAAAGAACGTTGTCCATATGATTTCATTTTCATAGTGGGAATAATGAGAATACAAGTGTCAGAAGAGGAGCGTAAGTATCTTGCTGGTGTGTACACATGGGTGAGGTCGGATAGGTATGTTGGACTGGAACCCGTCAGTGAAACGTAGCACAGAGAACAAATTTTGTGTTTAATTCTGGATCGTATGGATAGCCAGTGTAGGGTAGAAAGCAGGGGAGAGGCGTGCTCTGATCGTGGTACTCTAAGGATGATTCGAGCAGCTGTATTTTGAACTTTTTGAAGTTTCTGAAGTAGATATTGAGACGAACCAGACAGAATTGAGTTACAATAGTCCAGTCTTGATAGTACTAAGGAACACACAAGCGTTTTAGTGGCATCAACTGAAAGATACTTGCGAATGGAGCTGATTCGTCTCAGCTCAAGATATGCAGCCTTGCATATGTTCATGACATGTTGATGCAATGAGAGAGTACTGTCAAGAGTGACACCGAGGTTTCGTACTGACTGTGAATTTAATGTTGGTGTTGTTGATATTTATTGTCTGAGGTAAAGGATGTGAATGAGAAAGTCTTTGTGTTGTAATCAGGATGGCTTCAGTTTTATCATCATTCATCTGCAGCTTGTTACATGTCATCCATGATTTCACATCGGAAATGCACTTCTCTACGCCTTGGATGGTAGCTTCAACTTCAGCTGGATAGCTAGATTTGTATATTTGGGTGTCATCAGCATACAATTGGTGAGACACTGGATGATGATCTATGACACTTGAGAGTGGCTGAGTGTATAGAATGAAGAGAACGGGTCCAAGAACAGACCCCTATGGAACACCACAGCATAGATCAACTGGGCTGGAGTGTTTTCCATTTGCGGACACAATTTGTGTCCTGTTGACCAAGTAGGACTTGAACCATAGTAAGGCTGTATCATGAATGCCAAATACATGCTGGAGATGGTGAAGTAATATATCATGGTCTATTGTGTCAAATGCTGCAGACAAGTCAAGGAGAGCGAGGACTGTAATCTTTCTGCTATCCAAAGCAGAGAGAAGGTCATTAACTACTTTAGAAGAGTAGTTTCAGTACTGTGGCAAGGGCGATATGCAGACTGTACATTGCTAAAAAGACTGTTTGAGTTCAGGTGAGATACAAGTTGGGATAGAACAACTTTTTCTAAGATTTTTGACATGAATGGGAGATTTAAGAAACTGGGCGGTAGTTCTTTAAATCGTTATGGTCGAGTGTTGGTTTCTTCAGCAGAGGCTTTACAATGGCAGTTTTGAAAAATGATGGGAATTCCCCGGATGAGAGAGAGGTATTAATAACATCAGCTAGTGAAGGCAATATTGGATCTAAGCACTCAAGCAGCAATGATGTCGGAATAATAGAGTCCAGTACTCCCTTGGCCACCTCAAATTCTCAGCAACTTTTTCAAAATAAGGAAAATATCTATCTACTTCTTCCAGAAAAGGGGGCACTAGCTTGATATTTCTTATAACATCAAAAGTAGGGGAGTGTTTTCCTTTTGCCAGCTCTAACTCTTTTAACGAATTTCTCTTTGCATTTGCATATCTAATTTTTCTTTCTCAAATTGTATTTGTATTTCTTTCTGTCTTTCTTCAAATTGCCTTTGCATTTCTTCCCTTCTTTCTTTAAATTGTAACTCCATTACTTCCATTTCTTTTTCCTTTTGTATCTTTTCTATCTGAAACTGAAACTGTCTTATCTCTAATTCCAACTTTTTTAGCTGGACTTCCATTTTCAAAATATCCAAACACTTCTGGGTCAAATTCAAAAAATTTCTCTACTTTTGATGATACTGTGAATGAAAGCCTGTTGTTTTCACTAAAGATTTCAAATAAAATATGAAATAGTACTTGGGATTTATAACTAGGGGAATTTAAATTTCAAAAAACAATTTTCTAAATATTTTAGCCAAATTCAAATATCCCAAGGACGAGGCCCCAATTTTCTCCTGTTATGTGTAGGCTCGTACAAATATAACACGAGCAAAGAGTGAAGCCAACAAGCTTTGTATATTTTAACAAAATAATTTATTTCCCTAGATACAAAAAGAAAAAACTGGAAATAGGACTTACGGTTTGTGAATATAATCCAAAATTTAATCCTAAGATTGAAAAAAATACAAGTCCTATCACTAAATAGTTCTAATAGTATCCTGGTTCAAATCTTGACAACGTTCCAATATGGAAGGCGATGACGTCAGATGTGGTCATTGTACAAATGGCAACAACTCCTCAACTGAATCACAGTTTATGTTTCCGTATAACTCCAGAATTAATTTCCACTGAATTTCTTTCTCCCAGAATTTTTATAAAAAAAGTACACTCATTTGGTTTTCTAGAGAATAAATTATTAAATTCCAAAAACAAATGAACTTCAAAAACAATCTGGCTTCAACAATTGAAACCTCTCGAGCCCTCAAGGTTTCAAATACAACTGACTGAAAAGCTCTCAGAAAGGGTATTAAAACCAACTAAAATATCATCCCATTCTCGTGTGATAGGTCATGTGGTCTCTTAACACTTGAACAACGCAATAGAAAAAATGAAATTTGTCACGTAGCAAGAACAGCCCTATCTAAGAACCAGATTCTCACTCTGAAATAAATTTAAAAATAAAACATTGTTTATTCAGACTACACGTAGACTGAAATGACCTTGGCAATAGCCAATCGTTTTCGCATAGTGTTTACAAAACTGTGTACCAGAGTGAGCCAAAAATAATGCTTATGTAACACCTTTTGCGTTCTATACAAACAGAATTGTCTTGAAAAAATATCGAATTCCATGAAAATAATCATTACAATAAAATGTAATAAAATAAAAATAAAATAAAAAAAGAATTTTAAACTAACACAAGCAATTTTAATTACATATATGTAACATTACATAATATGCAGAAATCATAATCTTTATTAAATGACTTATCAATAGTTAACCCTAACAACTGGTTCTTTTTTCAAGGTGCCAATACTTCTGATTAGCTTGTTGTCAGCCCAAGTCTGTGTCAGTGCATGTGCCAAGTATTGTTTTATCCTGTTGCCCTTAGAACATTTTCCCACAGATAAGCCTACTACACTATTTGCTAGCCAAATATAATCTGGTACAGTACATGTCAGGAATAGAGTTCCTAAAATACCTTTCCAAGTTTGTTTTTTTAAAATGATTTTTTAGTGTAAAGTTGAAATTTCTGATCAAAATTTCTTTTCATTATTGTTTTTGGAGGAGATGGGTTTCAGTTTACTGTGAAGCAAAATATTAAAGGAAGAAACATTTGGGACCCAAATGTACCTCTTGAAGGGATTCTGGTATACTGAAGGTTCAGTTTTGAGAGGTTTCTGGTTTACTGAGGATATTGCAGACATTAAGAAAATATGTCTTTTTATACATATTTAGATGTATGAACATATCATGATCGAAACCAGGTTTAAATTTAGGACCAAAAGTCTGTAAATCTTTAAAACCAAAACAAAGCTAATGTGTTCCATATGAGTTGAAAGAGACAGAAAGGGAATTTTGCTTGTGTGTGCAAGTTTGAAATAGCAAAAACACTTATGTGACTAAAGAGACTATGCAATTATGAAATAATTTCTATTTGTTTGTGTGGAAGAGTGCAAACAATTAAGAAAGCTCTTTACTTTTTAAAAATTTGATGAAAAATTGAACTCAACAATGTACATTCCTTCCGATTACATTTCTGTTGGTCTCTGTTGACAAAATATAAAAAGGAAGGCTAAAGAACTGGATATTAAACATGTATTTTATTTTTGAATACTCATCAAAGGATGCAAAGGAATAAATTATAAACAATTAGATAATAAGCAGATAACACAATTTTTCTATAAGTAGTTATTTATAAGAAATTTACCTTAAAGTTGACATTACTTGAAAGTGCAAAGACTTAGACTAGCCTATTGCTGGCCCCATTCTATGTCAGTACATGTGTCAAGTATTTTTTTTTCATTGCATGTCCTTTGGATATTTCCAGGCAACTGACCCACCAATAAGCCTGTAATAGTACAGATGGGTCGATGAGCTGGGGAGACCTTAATTT
Organism: Megalonaias nervosa; assembly: GCA_016617855.1. Taxonomy (NCBI): domain Eukaryota; kingdom Metazoa; phylum Mollusca; class Bivalvia; order Unionida; family Unionidae; genus Megalonaias; species Megalonaias nervosa. The sequence continues at coordinate 34,170 of JAECUM010093574.1, read as the reverse complement.
TACACAATATCAGATCAAGAACAGAACTCCACACATATTGATATTCGTGGTACGATTCCCTACCATACACATACTATATTTTTTCACAGTTTTTTATCTCTATATGTCACTAGAGAATTCACATTGAAATCTATAATATTATTTCAAGAAATTACTGTAATTTTATTTGGTAAGCACTTTCTACTTGTATTTCTGGTATTACTATATGTGGAATAATAATCAAGAGAGACAACTAGTGAGACTAATCATCTCTTTAATTTTGAATTGCCTCCCTTGACAGATAAAACTGACTGCAAACAACAGTGAATATGTACATTGTTACTAATTTTAGTAAACCTGAAAGCTTGTTACTAGTTTCAGTAAGGCAAACTTATTAGCTAACATACAATGGACACTGAGCCATAAGCTTGGAGGTATGGAAATCATTCCAAGTAAAAACATTACTGCTTTGTATGTCAAGATATCTTCCTTTACAGTCCAAATATGATAAATGTTTGAGAGACATAACGTATGGCAGTGATTCCTGGAATTTATTCTGTTCTGAAAACTTGGAAGGAATTTTCCACAGATATATGATCTCCTAATGTAAGAAGTGTAGATGCTCCAAATCACTTGTCTATAAGGGTTCCCTTGGGTCTCATCTTCTTGGCCAACTCAGCCTGAAAAACAAATTAATATATATATGAGAATTACAAATATACAACAAACTGATAAGAAAGCACTATCCCAGAATTCTACATCAGAATACCTGCATAACTTTTAAATATGAACAAATAATATTATCATTCAGGTTAGAGAATTTGAATCTGTACTCTACAGAGATTCAAACCCTGGCCCAAGGGTTATGGCACCCATCGCCTTGCTTGCACTTGCCAACTTCAATACATCTCGACCGTGCACACATCATCAGAAAACTGATACTATGAAATCAGTGTATGGGAATTTGTGCATAGCAGAAACACCCGCATTTTGACCCATCTAAGTATCATATCCCTCTGGATTCCTATGACAGAAGTCAAGATATATAGAGGTTAACATACAATTACAAATAAAAACCAAACAGATAGGAAAGTATTATCCATGGATCCTACTGGAGAATGCTTGATAACAGCAGAAATTTTAAATATAAATAAATAATATTATCATACAGGTTAGAGAATTCTAATTATATATATATATATATATATATATATATATATATATATATATATATATATATATCCACACACACATATAATCGTACATGTATGAAAACAGTACACTACTTTGCAAAGCATCAGTTTTGAAACATTTTGTTGAGTAGTAAAAACAGAAACTCATGATACAGCAAATTTTGACAATTATTTTCCACCACCAGTGAACAGTAACCTATCAACACAACAGACACATTTCCTTTTCTATTCTGTAATCTCCTGGATCATATCATGTGGATAATGACCTAATTTTTGTGGTGGTGGCCATACTGATGGCAGATTAACACCATCTCATTTAGGACCAGCCAGACATCAAGACAAGTCTATATATCAATTTCGTCATCCATTCAGCATGACTAACAATAACAAGATTGTCAAAACAGCCATCATAGCCACCTTATGTGATATCCAAGGAGAATCTTTTATATTTAGGAGCAAACAGACTTTGGGACGAATGCATGTGTCAAGTTTCAGGGCAATACCCTATGTAGTTTAGAAGAAGTAGCAATAAAAAATGTCTGCTAATTGATGAGAGCAATTGCTAATTGACAAGTTAGGACAGATCATAACTTCAGCTTTCTTGGTCTATAAAAGTTATTTTCTTTGGATAACATAATGTAGAAAATTAAATGACACAATTACTGTATTATGCTGGTAAATAAGCCCTTCTTGTTCAATATTACATCATGTTATACAGTAAAAGCTGTCATAAGCGACCTCTGCTATGAGCAACCACCTGTCATTTCCGACCACTATCGTAACGCACGGATCGATTTTATTATATATACGATCTGTTATGAGCGACCACCTGCTGAATGCAACCAGTGACCGCGATGTCTTGGCAAAATATGCATTTTGACACTACTATGAACGACCGCATTGCAAAAACGAAGATAACTCCACCGACCTTTATTTAATCCCAGTAAGAACAACCACTCATACTATTCTAAATGAAAAGAAACAATTTTTAAAAAATAGGCTGGCTACCGATGTGTGAATATTGTAGCTATGCTTATAGTGTTTTATAGTTTCTGTTGTAAACCAGACTAAAGTATATGCAGATTATTTCTTAGTCTGGTTCCCTGCTTCGTATGCTCTCTGCGTTGTTCTCCACTATTCGTCTAGGGGTGAGCAATGCAGGGAGCATACAAAGCAGGGAACCAGACTAATTATTCCCGCACTTAGCCTGCTTCCCGGCCTTAATCGCAGGACCCAACAACCATGTGAACAACTGTATTGCAAGAACAGACGGACACCACTGACCTATATGTAACCAATTGTTACAACGACCGCTTGATTAGTAACGATTGTTCTGATAAAAAACAAGCATAAAAGGAACATTAAAAAAAGGATTGTTGTTACCGGTGATGGATGCTACAGTCCATAAACCAGGCTAATGTACATGTCACGAATTGCGGTTGTGGTGCCAAAGTTGATGTAGTGGTCACGTATATTGTTTGTCTTTGTAGAGTTAATCCGTATTGCCGGTGGTGAATAAGGTCATGGTCTATTAAACCAGCAAGAGAGAATCATCTGTGGGATTCGATTGATAGTGTTCAAGACTTGTGATGTTTGATATTTTTCCCCCCAATATTAAGTGATTACAGCCCAATCACAAAGTTGTCGTCTATTCAAGTTGGTGTGACTGGGTTACACACTTAGCTTATAGAGTTAATCCTAGTATGTCATCTTTGAATGATGCTGTTGACTTTTGTCTCTTAGAAAATGGTTCTGTTTCTGGATGAGATAATTGTTTAATTTTTATTTCATTAATTGTTAGATATGCAATGCACATGTATAGATTTTTCATATTTTCCCACAGCCCAGTCAAAACCGTCTTTACATTCGATATTACAACTGAGCACTAATAATTTTAACACCTAGAACCTTAATGTCAATGGACGAACCTCCAACTAAAAAGAGACAAATTTTAAGGCTGGAGGAAATAATTATTGTAACTGAAAGATGTGAAAAAGAGCAGACCACTTGCAAAAAAGCAGTTTAAACATCAGTAAAACAAATTTAGGTTGTTATGAAAAAAAAAGAAGTAATTCAGAAACGATTTCATATGCTAAAATATGTGATCTTCAAATGTAAATGTAATTTCATGTTTAATGACAGAAGTCTATCTTTATTGCTGTATAATTTTGTTTTTAGATGAATGCATACAATATTTTAGTAAGAAATATTAATAAAGAATAGAATACATGTACAGTGATTGTGGTTATTGTTCTTGAAATTGTTCTGAAACTGGACCTTGGAAACTGGTCTTTTTGTACAAGCCTGCTATGAGAGACCACCTGTCTTGAGAGACCGCTTTTTGTTGGCAGAAGGGGCGGTCTCTAATAACAGGTTTAACTGTAATAAAAACTCCTGATATCAAAATGACATCATCATGCCAACTCCTGATATCAAAATGACATTATCAGGCAAAGAAATAATGTCATTGATGTTTCATGGAGTAAAATCAATACTTAAATTTAAGAAAACTGTTGTGAATAATTTGTGTCATAAATTTCATTTGAAATGAACATTCATATACCATATGTACTCACTTATAAGTAGAGTCAAAATGCAAACAACAAAGCTCCTGATCTGCCATAGCCTGCAGACGAGGGGTATATGCTGTTTGTTCTGCTGATTACTCCTAACAAACTGCACAGACCCAGATCTGCTGGCGTATAATGCGCCAGCAGATCTGGGTCTGTGCAGTTTTGTAGTTGGACTTGAGCTATAAGCAAGTACGTACGGTAGGAATTTGAATAGTCATAATACCTCTTCCATGAGCTTTCTCTTGCTCATTCCCTTCCTCAGCAGTTGCTTTTCTATCACTCTGGCATTAGCTGCATAGGAATCAGCAATTTCTTTCTGTATGTGAAAATAAGACAGAACTAAGCCACACATTTTGTACATACCACTGCCCTCTTTTAATGAGGGCTGGGAGGGATTTTCCTCCTCAATGCTAATGACATTCTGTTTGCTCTCTGTTACTAAGCATAATTTGTTTCTAATAATAAGACACTTTCTGTATTTTGCTCATCTGGCCCTTTGACCTTAAAAGGCCAGTCAGTATATGTAAAAGGACATAACTCAAATACTAAATTTCAGGAACGGAATAAGACTGGTTTCATGATATAGTTCAACACCTTTGCTGTAACACTTCAAATAATAGTAAATTGTTTCAATAAAATAAAATAAATGCCTCAACAGAAGATGCTAATACAAGGTCATATATTCACATTCTTTTGTAGTACGCAGTAAAATAAATATTTTCCTATAAGTATATTATCTCCTGGCCAAAAAAATGGAACCATACTTAAATATTTGATGAATTTATGGTTAAAGTCTCTACACTGACTATCTGAATGATGCAGTAAGATTTACTTTCTAACAAAAACTGTACATATTTTCATTGTTCATTCCAATTTTCTTCACATAAGTATCAAAGTTTCAAAAACTTATGCACTGCATTATTTACCTGAGTGTTCTAAACTTGTTTGTATACAGGCTTGTCATTTCAAGAATATTCCAACACAATAATGCCTTTCAGCACTTAGTTTTGTTTTTCTTTTTTTACTGTGATCTTATTAAAGCTGTCATTTTTTTTCCATTTATACTTACAGCTTCAATTTCTTCCTCTTCCTCATCCACTGTAGACACCGTAACCGAGCTAAACTTGCCCATGTTCTTTGTGTGCTTGGTCAAAGTCACCTGAAAAAAAAATTGCATTTCAATACATGAACGTTTATGTGGACAGATTGTCTGTGTACAAATTACTTGTTTTGCTGCTAGCCAGGTTTATTTACTAACTTTTAATATAAATGAAGATCAGCAGTGCAAGAAAAATATTTTTCTCTTATTCAGGCCAAGGGTAAGTTGTTTTTGAAGAATTATTTCCCCGAAGTAAAACTTTACTTTTCCTGCAGTGTTGCATGTAAAATCTCAACAAAAAAAAAAAATAAATAGCTTCCCTAAACAAGTCACTTTCAGGAAAAACGGTTCTGTTTCAGATTTAGACAGGTTGTAAGGCTACCTTGAATCTTTGATTCAAGATCTACATTATGTAGAAAGAAGGGAAATTGTTACCTATAAAATGAATTAGTGACTTTCTGCTTATGATCAGATGCTCTTTCATGCCCATATAATTATATGATCTATCCAATAAAATGTTCTATTTCCAGTAAAAATCTGTTTTATAACAAATTTATTTCATTGGTTCCATGAGGTTGATAATAAATATACTACTCTGTCCCTGTCTGCAAAATCTAGAGGTGTGTTCTCACCTAGATATGTACCATCCTATAAATTACTTGGCTGTAGGTTGTAGTATTAATAGGTTGTTAGAAATATGAGTCAGATGAAGTCCTTGTAAGTTTTCTACAACTCTGTATCATTCCATACTGGAGAACAAACAAACCATGCAATGATGACTTTAAGAACCCCACTGAGGACCAAAACAACCTAATAATATTCCTTACTTGAAAGGCAGAGAAATTATGTGACTTCATGACAAATGTCATTCATGAGACAAATTCACATTTTTTTCCTACTGACATGGCATGGTCTCAAACTTGGTCAACATTGGACACAATCTTACATATTTAGCTGCAAGAAATTTGCCAGAGGCAGGAAACAATTTGCAAGGTCCAAAATTTATTCCAATTTTTAGGCTATCATTTGATCCTTGTAAACTATTTTAAAAGCTGATGCTATTATGGAATAATATATTTCTTTCTGAATTTATTTCAAAACCATATCTTTTAAAAAAATCAAAAAATTCTGTGATCTTCATGCCTAAAATAGAAATTTTCTTTAAAAATTCCTCTTTGGGACTATACATAGTAATAATGTATATGTGCAACAGGATTCTGCTTCATCTCAGTCTATACAGTAAATAATATTTAGTTGTCAGATATTCCTGTGATGTAGCCAAGAAATTAAAATGTGCAAAACAACTACTACATTTCAAGCAGTATATTCCAGCAAGTTTGGTATCTACTTTTACAACACAGTAAAATTGTAAGTACATACTTTTACAACACAGTAACACTGTAATCACCTACTTTTACAGCACAGAAGCATTGTAATCACCTACTTTCACAACAAAGAAACAATGTTGTTGTAGTTGCTGTTGTTGTTGTAGGGTTTAACACCATTTTTCAGCACAAGATAGGCTATACATGGCAGCCAGTATAAATGGTGGAGGAAGAACCTGGGAAAACCCCAGAATGAACCACGGACCCATGAGAAGCTACTGGCAAGCTTTCTCACATTCCCGCATTGGCAGACCCTGAGACTTGAACCCACGCAGACAGAAGTGAGATGGCAGTGATCCGTAACAGTGAGCACTTTAGACCACTCGATCACTTGGGGCCCCCAGAAACATTGTAATCACCTACTTCTACAACACAGAAACATTGTAATCACCTAGTTTTACTGCACAGTAACACTGTAAGTACCTATTTTTACAACACAGAAACATTGTAAGTACCTATTTTTACAACACAGTAACATTGTAAGTACTTATATGGTAACATTGTAAGTACCTACTTTTACAACATGGTAACATTGTTAGTACCTACCTTTGCAACACTGTAACACTGTAAGTACCTACCTTTACAACACTGTAATATTGTAAGTACCTACCTTTACAACACTGTAACACTGTTAAGTACCTACCTTTACAACACTGTAACACTGTAAGTACTTTTAACAACATTGTTACATTTTATGTTAGAATATCATACCTTGTATTTTTAATTTTAAGCCAACTGGTTCAAATGATAAGGAAGAGAGAGACAAGACAATAATCAATGGTAAACTCCTAAACTATTGGTGCCATTTTCTACAAGGACTGACTACACATAATTTTGCACAAAAGTTGCGCATATGACTGGTGTGTTCTGCTCATTTAAGATAATTCACGGGTTTTAGAGGTGTTTCATTTTAATTAATATCAATACTCAAGACATAATCCATGCATCTTCCAGTACAAACCATCAGGGCCAACAACCCTGATCAAAATTATTAATAAAGTCACTTTGGAACTTAGTATCTTATCCATGACAAACAAGCAAACCCTTCACAGAGGAAACCTGATATGGTCCACTGCATCAAAGAAACAATAGTCACTCCAAGGGACTTCTGCTTTACTGGTCAAACTTAATTTCCAGGAGTTAAAGATAACACTATTTCTTCCTTCTAACTGTTCAGTGTTCAAACAGTGACTGATATTCATCAGGAATAACAAGATTTTACAAAGAGATGATGTGGTGGACATATTAGCTGTTAGATTGGCAACATTCTCATTTAGGACCAAGTAGACATCATTTTAGGTCTTTTGTGAAAACTCCATGTCAATATAACCATACATTCAGAGGGAGTAGGGACAACAAGATATTCAAGATAGCTGTAATTGCTGCCACACTGGATGTATCACTATTACTGATTTCATTTAAGACCAACAAGGCATCATAAAAAGTCTTTTGGTGAAAACCCCACATTAATATAACCATCCATTTGGGAGAAGAGATCATATTTTCATGATGGCCAACATGCTGGCCACATTGAGTGTCGGTTTGCATCAGCTTCATTTAGGACCAACAGGACACCATAGTAATTCTTCTGGTGATGGCCCCGCCACCCATCAAAATGAGTTTACATTTATAGTAGCAATAGCAAGATGTTAAAGATGGCTGCTATGGTGGCCATGCTGGATGTATGCTATGGTGGCCATGCTGCATGTAATACCATTTTAATTTAGGACCATCATAAAATGTCTTCTGGTAAATCATGTTGATATAACCGTTTTGGAGAAATAACAATAGCAAGATTTTCAAGATAGTTGCTACAGTGGCCATACTGGATATCAGAATGGCAACATTTAAATTTAAGACCATGTATACATTTTAAGATGTCTTTTTGTAAATGTTGTTGTGACTAGGAGAAGTAGTAGTAACAAGATTGTCATTCAGGACAACATTAGACACCTTTCTGTGAAAACCCCATGCTGATATGACCGTTCATTATGGGAAAGTAGTGATAAAAGGATATTCAAGATGGTCACTGTGACAACCATATTGAATGTTGTTGTTGTTTTTGTTGTTGTTGTTGTGGGGCTTAACGCCATTTTTCAGCACACGATAGGCTATACATGGCGGCTAGTATTAATGGTGGAGGAAGAAACCGGGAAATCCGCGGAAAGAACCACCGACCCACGAGAAGCTACTGGCAAGCTTTCTCACATAGCCACATTTGCCAAATCTTTGACTCGAACCCACGCAGACAGAGGTGAGATGGCAGTGATCCGTAACGGAGAGCGCTTTAGACCACTCGGCCACTCAGGGCCCCTCATATTGAATGTGCAAGCAGTGCCATATTCATTTAGGACCAAGTAATATGATATGAAATCTCCATGTCAAGATGATTTTTAATTTCTTTTGTGGGTTTAGCACCATTTTTCAGCACATGATAGGCCATACATGATCACTCTCAAGTTATACAGATAAAAGTGTATTGTAAGGGAGAAAAACTGCAATTGATGTCTTTTCTTTAAGTTTATTTGAACATCCCTTCTTGTCCAAATTAATTCATATTATCTGCAGTTTGTTAATCACCTTCAGTCAGAATTACATTTCATTTCTTTTCATTTCATTTGTGTTAACTGAGCCTAGCAAGTGAGCACAAGTCACTGTTACCCCTTAAATTTATGTTTTTTGTAAATCATTTATTCACAAAAATTTATGCTGATGATTTGCCGAAATTAAATTTGTTATATACAGTAATCATATTGGTTTTTATTTCTATAATTTGCATAAGTAACAATCCCTCTTAACTACAATGCTTGCAGAAAAAATACTTTAACTCCTGTTTAAATATGGCATAGATAGTACTATAAATAACAAAAGTTTTTTTTTTCTGTCAGCACAGTATGTTAAAAAAATTGATTCAAAATATTGGCATTTGTTTACCTGACCAAAACAAGTAAAAAAATAAGTAAGATCATGCAATCATAATATCAGTAGTACATACAATCAAGATGCATAATTTGGTGAAGTTTTATTTCTGAAAATTAGGAATGTAGACCTTCTTAACCAACATGTCTGATATCTGACTGACTGTATGAGAATGATTCTGAATAACAGTCACAAAATAACCAGGATATACTTCCATAACTTATGTTCTATGCTATATTTCACCTTCTTGGGTTCGGATATCTGACTGTATACATCTGTTTTTACACCCTCTCTCTTTAAAGCAGCATCAACTATAAACATCACATCACTTTTACCTTGGTGATGATAGAACAATAGAAGACCACACCTAAAATATATATTAAAAAATATGTAATAAATTGCATACATGAATGGTCTAAGGTGAACAAAACTTTCGGTGTAATTAATATTGCAACAATTAATTAACCAAACTAATTAATAAACTAATTCTCTGGAGAAGTCACTTTTTTAACAAAAGAAAGTATGGTGTGCGTATAGTAACTTATGATACATTTGTTTTTCAAAACTCCAGAATTTTAACATGTTTACTATAGCAACAAAGACTGAGCTATATTAATGATTAGCATACAAATGATTTATTTACAGGTAAGTGATCAAAACAGAGAGGTATGAATCAAAACAAGGTTCTACCTGGTGAAAAGTTATAATGATTCAAGTGCAACTTTTAAAAGTAATTAACTGAAATTTGGACCACATTTACATATGCTTTTCTAATCTATAATCAGGACTTGGGAAATTTTTAACTAAGCACCTCTTCCTGTGACAAATGAACTTTAATAGTCACCCATCCCTGTCCTCATTTTTTTCAATTTATCATTTATCCACTACACTACTTACAAGAGAAAGAACAACCCCCAACCCCAACCCCAACCCTCCATAGGTACCAAGGCAATACTGATACTTACATGACCCTTTAGATAAAAACATAATAAGAGACATGGTTTGCAGCTTGAGAAATTGCAGCTGTACACCTAATCCTAGGAATCACAATGGTATTCTTAATTTAGAATGATACCTTTCAGAAACTATGTGAAGTTTTAATGTGGAGAAATTTTCTTTTTCAACAAGCTATGAGTCTGACACAGGAGAAGTTATAAGACAGAATGTTGGCTGTCTGGTGAGACAATGTTTTGCTTGCACCCAATCAATGTTTTTTCAAACCTACACAGCTTTATTAATAACTGTCATGCTAATGTAAAGAATCCAGCAGATTTTCCATAAGTATGTAATTACTTTTCACAATAAAAATGGTAGGAACTTGCATGTGAATTCTAAAGAAGAATTATTAATTTCCGCCAACTTTCACGCTAAGTAAAGTCTCCATTTCCAGGGAGCTACTGTACTAGAGAGCAACATAAAAAATAGAACACTGTTTGGCTAAAAGAACTGGAATGTTTCTATATCATGGTCACAGTTAAATTTGACCAATCACCTGATGTCTGTACATTTTGTGCTGTAATAAACAGATACAATGGTATGCAGTGTGTGAAAGTTGGTGGGAATCAGCGGAGACACTTACAATACTTATTTTAAATGTAGGTTTGCAACATTTTTCTTGTGAAAAGTAATTATATGCTTACAGAAACATATCCTGTCAACTTCTGTTTGACATGACTTGTATCAATAAAGCTTCAGTCCTGAAAATACCAGCATCCTGCAGGAAGTATTCTACTGTCTGACCATATGAAATATCGCAACATTTTTCCATTTGCTGCCTCTCTATGACATGTTCTCAACTGACAAGTAGGCAAAAGTAATCCAAAACTGACACATGCAAGATGTTATGTGATGCTGAACTTTGGCAATTTTTAGGGAGACAAATGAATTCAGATTTATCCTCAAAATACAAACCTGCATCTACTTGGCCGAGGGTCAAGAAAGTAGTTAAGTTTTACTCAACCCAACCAATATTTACCTAGTCAGGATGAGAAGATGAGTGGTTTTCCAAAGTCTAGTGTAACATTATTGCACAAATCCAGTGTAATGTTACCAGATAAGGCCAGTGTTATGTTATTACACAAGTCCAGTGTACTGTTATCACACAAGTCCAGTGTAATATTATTACACAAGTCCAATGTAATGTTATCACACAAGTTCAGTGTAATATTATTACATAATATTATCATTAAATGCACTTATCACAAAATTAATGAAATAATTAAAATTCACATGTCAGTATGTCTTTAAATAAAATGGAAATTTAAAATGATGCATTTTTGGCTCTTGCGAAAAAATTACAATTACAATACACCACTCCCTCGATAACTCGCGCCCTGATAACTCGCGAACCCGATTATAACACGGGGTCAGGCGTGGATCCCATTTTTTAAAACCAGAAATTACCCCAAAAATAGATCCCTATTTTATTAACTTTATGGAAATCGTGATCAAAATTAGCTACAAAAACTTTGATATATCGCTCGTTTTATCATCGAAAACGGTAGATAGGACCTGGAAATTTTAATCAACATTATGAAATACCAAATTTAAAAATAAGGCATACAATTTTTTCACATTTTCTTTCCAAGTGACATTCCTAGCACACCGCAATTAACCGCACGTAAGGAAATTTTGATCAATGAAAATGTCACTTACGCCGAGTTGAGGCAGTACTTTAATACATAAATACAAATTAAATTTTTTTTTTATCAATTGAAATTTGTGTTCTAGTTCTATCTTCTAGTTCATTTTAAGTGTAATCATCATAAATGCAATGTGCCCTCTAGTAATTAAACATAAAATGTGTCAATCTACCGTAACAGCTATGTCCGCGAGCATTTCTCTGAGAACCTATTTAGGTGCCGACCGTGTTTTGATAACTGACTTGCAGAAGTATTTGATGCATTGTTGCATTGAATTAAAAGCTGGCCTCCTTTGTATTATCACATTAATTATGTCTTTTGAATCAAATAATGGAGGTGAATAAAAGAAAAGTTAAAAGGCATGAAAATCCTACAAACTTAAAATCTAGCTGCCCTGGTCGTATGTTGGGTGAACTCACTTCAGTTGATCAATTGAACACTGTTATAAATGTTATTGCGTATGTAACATAAACTACCTTAAATTAACCGACTCACTGGTAACTGTGATCAAAGACAGCACAGCAACCAAGCGAAAAGAATACTATACTTTGTAAAATAAAGAGCTTCGTTTCACAGATACGGACCATTGTGGGCAAGCGAGTTTCAGAGAATTCTTGAACTGGCACTTTGAGATATCCTCAAGAATGATAAAAAGTTTCATTATTACTTCCAATGAAATCACGATATCAATACTGTACTAATTGAACAGCACAAAAATTGAGATTCAACGTAGATGATTGTCTCACGAAAATTTCGCTTGCTTTTTGAACAAAAGGAATCTTGTTTGGTGGTGTATCAACAGTTACTCTAGTTCCCTGCTCTTTTCACTCCCAATTTGGCAGGATACAATGCCATACCACTCCAGGAACCAGACTCATCAAGAAAACAGAAAGCAGTGATGTAATACACACACGTTTTCGTGTAAACGTAATGGTTGTTGAAACCAGTTGGAACGATCTTTCACATGTTGGACATTTTGAAAATAAATGTTATTTAAACAGAATAATGAACTTCATTAGAAAAAGTGCATTATTAAAAGTTATTATCAACGTGAATGTAAAATGAGGATTCAGTCATTAAACAGCGAAGTTCCCTAACCCCGACACCCCCCTTGCTGTTTTCTCGATGTCAAAGCGATTTTTTTCAATTTTTGGAGGACCCTCGGTAACTCGCACCCTCGCTTATAGCACGGTCTATGTCTGTGGACCCCGTTGTGCGCAAGTCATCGAGGGAGTGGTGTATAATACTGCTTGGAATATTTAATATTGGTACTCTCCATTTCTTTGTTGGATTTTAATTTTATGAGCTGGGACTCCAACTTAGAAGAAGTTGAAGTTGGGAACCCTCACTATGCAGTATTCAGCACCTGAGATCTACTGATGTTGTAAAACTGAAATATGGCAGCTCTGTCATGAATGCATGCCTCCAAAGTTTCTGTAAATTCTGATAGTGAATATAAAAAACAGACTATTAATTTAAACCTTGTTTCTTACCGTTTACATTTCTGTCTGTATTGTTTCTCTATTCCCTCCAGCCTGAGTAAAAACAGAAAAAACACGGTGAAGAACATGCAGAATACCAAATTTACATTTATATAAAATTTGGGCAAATTAACATACATTTCCAGGGTACATGTCAGATACATCCATATCTCATTTTCTCAACGATACACAGTCATATGCCACTCACCATCCTGTAGAGAATTCATCATAAAATTGCAGCCTGGTACCCTGCCTTCTTTACTAAGTTTGAAATGCTGTCAAAAAGAAAGGCATTACTTCTTATGAAACTGGGTCTACCAAGTTGCTTGCCAGAAACTTTTCATTTATTCCAATCATATTAAATTTGTTACAAGATGGGAACCATAATTTATCCTTTCATTACCATTAGTGATCTTAATCATGGGAAAGCATGGAATTATTTTTAAATGTGTATATGTGATTTGGACTTTAAACGTAGCTTTAAAAAATTCAGTCATGTCGCAATGATGTCTGCATTGTTGCAGTTTATAGAGATGTCAAATACTGGGGCATCATGCCGCTGACGTGTAGCATCATGTCTCACCCTGTCACATTATCCTGACACCAGGCCGACCAGTCCTAACACTAACCTCTTAATGCTGAGCGCCAAGTGAGGCAACTGCTAGAACCATATTTATAAGACTTTAGTATGACTCGGCCAGGGTTCAAACCTGTGACCTCTCACATTCAATGTGGACACTAACCCTTTAGGTCAATGGAGTGGTCATTTTAAAATATATTTAATCATCATAAGTCAGGGTCCAAGAAAAACCCTAATATTTGGGCAAACTACCTCTTATAATAGACTGAGGTAGGTAAAAATAGGGAGAAGTGGGTGTAGAAAGGACAAAATAATCAATTTAAAACTAAAGATTTTGCATATTTTCCATGTCAGGTTATTCAAATGCTGATGAAATGTTTATCAACAATTAAACTTTTCTTATTTTGCCTCACCACCGAAGTTGTAGAAAATAAATAGGTAATCACGTGAGTTATTGTTGCATTGTTAATTTCTGAAAGGTCAGGGGGTGCTGTTAACAACTTCATTTTTCATCCATATACGCATGATTAAGCGTTTCCGAGACCTCTGCACCATACCACTGACAGACCTTCAGAAGATGATAACAGCATGATATTGACAACATATGACATCATAAGTTCTGTATCATGAATAATAATGATACACAACACAACCATATCATTTTATCCTTACTCGTCTCAGAGTTTGTCATTTGATAATTAAAAAGAGAACAGATGTGATATTATGAATCTTGCACCATTTTCTGGAGAACTGAAGCAACACTGTTTTGGCGGAGAGTAGAACTGAAGGTTGCACACACATCCACATATAACACCATTTGTACCTTATTTAAAAAAACAAAAAACGTATTATCCACAGCGACTTACTTCACAATAAATGACCATTACGTGACTGGGTGAAGGTTTTATCCACGATGGAGGTGCTAAATGACATGAAGATGTGGGCATTCTCTATTAATAATAATACCAACAACTATGGCAACAATAAAGTCAGGAAAAATGATACCTACCTTCTCAAATACACAATATCATCTGGATCACACGTAATCTTGTGAGCATGCTTGTGGCTGTCAATCACTCGAGCCTTGTCCCTTGTCCGCAATGGCAGTTTCTCCATAGGGCAATCTGCAGATTAAGTTGAATAGTGTATTATTACCATATATGCATCCAAAGTAAATATAAAAAAGACCCTGAATAACCATTCTCCCATTCAATATCTTCAGTCATTAAAAAAGTGTAACTAATGTATAACCATTGTCCTATTCAACATTTTCAGTCACTACAAAAGTATAACTATAACCATTCTCCCCATTCAATATTTTCTGTCACTAAAAAGTGTAATGATAACCACTCTCCAATTCAATATTTTTTCCCATTTACAAATGTAATGATAACCATTCTCCAATTCCAAATTTTCTATCATTACAAATGTGTACCCTAACTATAAACAATCTTCTATTCAATCCTTTCAGTCATTAAAAATGTGTTTTATAATTATAACCATTCTTCTACTGATAGTATTTTCCGAGTCCAATTAAGTTCACATATACAAAAATATAGGATCCTGTTTAAAGAGATCAAAATTTGTTTTTTGCTGTAGACTTAAATATACATTTCTCCAATGAACAATACCAACATAGATATTCTATATAAACCTTTAGTAGAAGTATGCAACTCTCATGTGCTTTACCAATCAATAATAGGGTAACAAAGGTATTCTGAGTTGTTATTATTATCCCAGTGATCACATGCCCCAACTGCAATCCTAACAGAATTGCCCTGGGATTAGACAGTGTGATGATCCAGACCAGGCTATTGATTGTCCTAGCGACTACGGAGTTGAAAAGAAGACTCCCAATCAAAAGTGTAATTGACACAGTTGCCCTAAAAGCAAAAAAAACCTATAAAATGCTGTAATATGCAATGATCAAATTCGCCACCTTAATTCTGGCAATGTTACAAAATTAAACAGCAAAACATTCACATTTGCCATATGAGATGTCTAAGACAAAAAGGGAGGTGGGTGACTGCCACTCTTACCCTGCTTTGAAATCATGTGTTGCTGTGCCACACAACATCACACCAAACCAAACATACATCTCATCCTGAATAATTTTTGACTCTGCAAACCACAAAAAAAAAGACCGGTCCAACATAAGTTTATTTTTATCCAGTTTTAGTGACAATATGCATAGTCATGTAGTCGTCTGTATTTGGCAATTCTGCACACAGGACTCTAAGAAATATGAGAATTTTGGTAAATGGTATATTCAACTAAAAATTTTACCTGAAAAGGAAATCAAGGTTTTATTTTATTTACATGATGTTCCTAATCCCTTAGCCCCAATTTTAATTCTTTCATGATTTTTTTTCTCTCTTTCTTTGTTATTCTTGCAGTTCAATTTTATACATTTCCTCCATCATGTTAATTTTAAATGTATGTTGGCATCCTGTAGTGCATTTTCACTGACCACTCACAGCTTTCTCCCTATATTGTGTATTGAGCATATTGGTTATTTTTCTTATTTTTATAAAAAGATATCCATTCAAATATATTTACATATAAGAATTAGCAACCCCCGCTGATTTTTCAATGTCATTTAATTGCTTTTAAAACACCGCTAATTATAGATCTCATCTCAAGCAGCATAGAACAGTTTAAATTTTGAAAATATCTCTACTAGAAGTAAACTTATGACATTTTAAAGTTGCCAATTTTCTATCAATTTGCTCACCTTTTTCCTTATAATAATACTGTCACACGCGATAAATCCATCGCACCAGAAAAAAAGGAAATTTGACAAAAATTGATGTAATTTTGTTATTTTTAATGACGTAAAACTTTCCAGCTTTATGTAAAACAGCATGCTGGACTCGTATTTGCCATTACTGAAGATGTACGTTTACAACAGGGAAAGTTATTTCAAGAAAAATCTCACCAATATTTAAATTTTGTTTGTAATATTTTGTGTGCTAACACACACAGCAACATGTTAATATGTGTTAAATCAAAAATGTTTCTTTTCTCCAAAGCAAAACCATTCAAATAGAAATTTTAATAAAGTTAATGCTGGTAACTATGTATCAAATCCAAGGCTTTACTAATCATGGATTATGCATAAAATTTCAAGTTTAATTATTGTCATGGTAATTAGAAAATCTCATATTTTACTTCCTACTTTAATATAAATGTCACCATTCGGTTGAAATAATTGAGTTGTAAATTGTTTTCATTGTTGATGAAACACATCTTAGTTGTAAAGTAGTTCTTCACACATCATTTAAAAGAATTTTTTTTGGTATTGTTTAAATGATTTGAACGAGAAAACTAAATTCGATGTTAACTGCGATATCGCATGGTTATGAAGAAAGGTCGTCTCGTCAAATTCTCAAAAGGCGATCGCTTTTAAAATAAAAGAATATATGATAAAACTCGATTTAGAACCATGTATTTGTTAGCCACAAGTTGTAGACACTATATTACTGACATTTACTAATCGATATGGCATTGAACTACTGGTTACAAACGTTTGTTTACTAACATCGTAATATATTCAAGATGGCGTCCATAGTACATGCTCAGCGAAGTACAAAAACTCAAAAGTCCTTACCTTTAAAGCAAAATCCGGCACACTAAATCTATTTTGCGACAGACATTTTATACATGAAATTAAAGATGAGAATATGTACAATCTAATGACGTGTAAAGAATGTTTGTAAACTTCGAGGATCGCGTACGATCGGCACTTGAATTTGCATCACTATATCTTCAGCATGGCTTGTGATATTTTAATTCTTCAAATTCCGCACTAACCATCATTCAATTTTCTGATTGGCTGGAAATTTTCATGAATATTCATAGTCATTAACCCGGTCGCATAATTTTCCAAATGAACCACACGTTACACACAGGTCAAGGCAGTATTGATTTTGTGCGGGAAGCGTAAATTACCTGTAATTTACTTTTCAACCTGCGATAAAGTGTAAATCCAAATAAATAACACTAACAAGTAATACATATTTAGAAAGATAATTTTATTGGCTTTTATTTCATATATATTTTATATCAGTCTTTAATAGAGAAAGTTACTAACATATGGAAAAAGTGCAGTGACCATGTAAAACTGGCACAATTCTAAGGGATATATGCCCTGCACTAGGATTGCTATAAGAATATCTTTACCAAAGTTGATGTTATATAAAATCTGCTTTGGAAACAAACATTTTCCTTAATTAATAAGAGAAAAGGCATTGATAATGCAGTGCCCAGCATGCCATATCTCTCAGTGAAACTCTTTAGCGCTGGCTGTCTGGGGTCATAAACAGTAAATCACACACATTTTATTGACACCACATCCACTCTGCAGTGTTGGTCAAATGCAATTTATCGAGAATGTGTAGGGTGCAGAGATGTTTTTCTGTGACAACTTGTGTCAACTCCATCAGGATGTGTGCAGCAATGATGGAGGAATTTTTCTTAATCATATCCACTCTTTCTGCAACCCTACTGCTATACATAGAGAAACCTGAAGACATATTGTGATACATGGAGAAAAAAAGTTGTATCAGTTCATGTTTAGGGTATGAAGCAGACATATTCATACTGATTTCTACTCATTCTCATTGTCTTTATCAAACTGTATCAGGGTATTTTTGCTGTTTTTTGAACCTTTGAAAACATATATTAATCTGTTTTCTGGTCAACAGAAGACAATTTATTCAGTACTGGGGACACACTTTCTGCTGTATAATTATAACTGCATGCAACAATTTTGATGGCTAGCTTTCAGATTTTTTCAATCTGTTTTATAAAATGCTGAACTTGACTAATTTTTTTTTACACGGTCAGTTTAGTTTGCTTAGTATCTCTTGCTATTTATTGGCATTGTTAGGTTGAATTTTGTAAAACCAGCTACAAACCTGACCTAATTACTCGACCGAAATGCTGACAGAAACAGTCCAAAGTAATGTATTTCATTTCCATAACCCGATTAA
Organism: Megalonaias nervosa; assembly: GCA_016617855.1. Classification (NCBI taxonomy): domain Eukaryota; kingdom Metazoa; phylum Mollusca; class Bivalvia; order Unionida; family Unionidae; genus Megalonaias; species Megalonaias nervosa. The sequence goes on along the minus strand of JAECUM010093574.1, from coordinate 15,325 downwards.
TAAACATTACATCTTTTCAAAGCTGTGCGCAGAATAGGCCGACATATCGCGAGTCACGAAACACAGGGGTGGTATCCGGTGTGTCCAAAATTAATATTATTTTGAACAGAATATTCTGATGCCAGTTGCCTCTTTTCAAATGGTAAGCATTGCAGTATTTTATTTTCGTCAACCGGTCGGATTCGGGATGCGTTTTGTTTCAGTATTGGTGACGGAAACCTTAGGTGCGCAGAAATGCCCGACAGCATTGTATACATCGAAATCAGATGACACATCCAGATCCTTACCTAAAATGAGTGCCATTTGTCCACAGATACAATAGTATACATATAACGGCTTTTCTCCTTGATATTCTTCTTGATCTTTTGTGTCTGTGCATACTACACTCCGAGATACAACTTTAGGCATCTTACAAAAAAAGTTTGGACGAAATATCTAGCGATCTCTGAATAAGTGTTTGCTTACAACGTCATCAATTTTGTGCCCCGCGAGTTCACTCGTTGCCAGGATGGTTGCAGTACCGGAACAGTAAAATACGATACTCATTATAGCGGTTTAATGTCGATCAGCGTCTTACATATATCAATTCTAAAAATAAATAAATAAATAAATAAATAAATAAATAATAATAATAATAATAATAATAATAATAATAATAATTTGAATCCATTAGCGCCTTCAAGTCCAAACGTTATTCTGATTATTCTGAACACTAACTATGAGAATGAGACCCTATTTACTAAGGTTTCCAGCATATAGTCGTTAATATCCTTTTCATTAAATTTATCTTTGTGGAGGGTAAGCTTGCAGTGTGTCCCATATAAGTCAACCACAATTCTCCATTTTCAAATTGTCATTTTGAGACAAACTCAGCATACAAATTACATGTACTTATATACAGCACTGAAAGAAAAACTTTCTCCTGTTTATGTTGATGCAATTTTTCTAATCTTTTCTTGAGATTCCAAAAATGAATATCAGTTACTATACCTGATCATTATTAAATTATATAGACACAGACCAAGACAAATTTATATTACATAATAAGAAACATTAGCTCATTGGAGTTATTTTACAATAATATAACACTTCAACAATAAAACATATATTCATACACAGATTTTTGTTCTAGTTATCAAATTATGTTTCTATGTTAAACCTGCATACCCCTCTCCCATTTATAATTTATATTTTAATAATCAATGCATGAAAATCATTTCATATGAATTGATTCTATTCTCTACAATTACATGCAGTGTTAAAAATACATGCATGATGGCTGGCCAATACAAATATAAGATACTCCCTGTCCTTGAATTTATAATTTCTACTTAAGCCCTTACATTTATAATTTTCTATTTAAAAATTAAATGCAGGAAAATCAGTTTACATGAATATACTCTACACTGACATGCAGTGCTAAAATATGCTGGTTAAAATAATGCCTGGCCAATACATCCTTAAAATAACTTTTACATGTATACCAATCTTAAATGTACAAGAACAAGGACAAGGCTATGTAAAAGATACAAATATGATAAGTGTTAATACACATGAAGCACATAAGTACTAAATGTATCATCCAAAGGGAAAAAACTCCATCCAAAATTATGTGTCGGCAACATAAGCCAATATTTAGTGCAACCAAATGCTAGAAGATCAAAAACACAAAATGTGTATCTGATTTTGGCATCAGAAACAACTTATTTTCTAATGTTTGCATATGAAGCATTTACACAGTAAGATTACAGAGCAGGTCTTTAAGAGGGATTTAAAATTGTTAAATATCAGAAGGTGCACAAAAATTGTTAGGAAGAGAAATTCATAGCTTAGCTGCTTCATGCCTAAATTTACAGTATCCCTTTATCAGCTAGTATCAGTTGTCAGTTGAATAACTAAATGAATGTAGCCCACGTCAGCTAGTATGGGTTGCCAGTTGAATAAGTAATAATTAAAGTTGAATAAGTAAATGAATGTAGCCCATATCAGCTAGTATCGGTTGCCAGCTGATTAAGTAAATGAATGTAGCCCGTATCAGCTAGTATGAGTTGCCAGTTGAATAACTAAATGAATGTAGCCTATATCAGCTGGTATGAGTAGCCAATTGCATATTTAAAAATGAATATAACCCATATCAGTTAGTTATGGGTTGCCAATTACATATCTAAATGACTGCAGCCCATATATGCTAGTAAGGGTTGCTGATTGCATACCTAAGTAACTGTGGCACATATCAGTTAGTACAGTTGCCAATTGTATACCTAAATTACTGTAGCCAATTATTAGTTCATATGGTTACCAATTCCATCATCTTTAAAGGACATATAGCAACTGGATTTATTCTGATTTTGGAGTCAAACTCATTTTTTGTGTTTCGGTTATAAGTTTGCAGTCATGTTTTATGTTGTACTTAGAAATTATTCAAGAGGAAAAAACTTGTTCTGATCAGTGGAAATAGGAAGCGCCCATTATTTGGACTATATTATTCTGGAACTGCTGTGAATTATTTGAAGGAGTTCTGGACAACACCATCTTGACAAGGTCATGATTTCTGGCACAGCAGTACATTTCCAGTTTTGAAATTTATACAGAAGTTTTCATTCTTTTGGACTTTCAAGATTATTCTGAATTCACTTCATAATACTGTAAGTTCACTTCACATTTTTACATGTAACTTTGACAAATAAATTCTTTATTAAGTTTTACAAAAGGTGTTGGTTTTGCTTCTTTCTGTTACTTAGATTATAACCAGGGAGGTGTAACAAATTGTACATGCAAAATTTGCAACTCATATGTGCAAAGTCGCACTTTAATAAACAAACTTTTGTTCTCCATCTGTGAACCTAACCAAGCTTTAAATATGCAATGTTTAAAATATGTAACATCATATATTATTCTGTATGGGGGGATAGTTTTGTGTAAACCTTTTTACACATGCAAACTTATATATGTAATTTTAATTTCAGCATTCTCCAAACTTCACTGACCGAAACACTTTTACTTCTGCATCTCCAACAAAGCTTCTGCAAGGGGACTGTTTATGAAATTCACTGCTAACTGCTCCCATTATGATATATAAAGGGTGAATCAATGACATCAGAACCATGAAAAATCAAAACTCAAAAAGCCATACTAAATTTAATGTTATACATTAGTAAATAATACATTTTAATTTCCTATAAAGTGTTTCAATTTCCTACTCTCTTATTGCCTACAAAATGTTGCAACTTCATATTTGGTTATTGCCTATATAATGTTTCTGTTCACAGTGATTATTAAAAGCAATAGTATGATAAACAAAGCTGGATTGATGATACTAGACTGTACCAGTATCTGTTACAATAGTGCTAAGAGGTTAATGTCTGACATATAGAGACCAGTCACTTAGGCTCCATACAAAGTCCAACTGGGTTAAAGACCAGACACTTACACTACATACATACTCCCACTGGGTTAGAGACCAGTCGCTTAGACTATATAATCCAACTGAGTCAGAGACCAGTCACTTAAACATAATCCCACTGGGTTTGAGATCAGTCACTTAGACTACATAGCCCCACTGGGTTAGGACCAGTCACTAACACTACATAGTCCCACTGGGTTAGAGACCAGTCACATAGATTACATAGTCCCACTGGGTTAGACCAGTCACCTGGATTACATAGTCCAACTGGGTTAGAGACCAGTCACGTAGATTACATAGTCCCACTGGGTTAGACAAGTCCCATAGACTACACAATCCTACTGGCTTAGAGACCAGTCATTTTGGCACCAAAGTTCCACTAGGTTAGAGACCAGTCACTGAAGACTACATAGTCCCACTGGGTTAAAGACCAGTAACTTAGAGACCAGTCACTTAAGACTACATAGTCCCACTGGGTTAAAGACCAGTAACTTATATTACATGATTTCACTAGGTTAGAAATCAGTCATTTAGACTATATGGTCTGACTCATTTACTCAGTTGCTTATACTACATAGTCCCACTGGGTCAGAGACCATTAACTTTGCCTACATAGTCCCACTGGGTTAGAGGCCAGTCACTTAGACTACATAGTCCACTGGGTAGACACCAGTCATTTAGGTGGCACTCTACAGTTTCGTATTTTGCATAGGGTTAGAATTTTAAAGAAAAAGAATTTCCCCGGGTTTCCTTACTAGTTATACTGGCTTTTTAAAAAAGACCTTGTATATCTAAGGTATTGTTCAAAGAACCTTTAATTCCCTTTATTTTGGTGTATGATTGATGGGTGTAATATGGGTTATAGAGTATACAGCTTGGCCTTACTCCAGATGTGCACCTTTCAAAAGAGTGCTAGCTCCACTTGGTCATTTTCACTTCCTGAACTTCAGAGGTATATTGTAAAACTTGAGCCTATAGCTTTTTTAAATTGTATATATTTGGTAATTCATTCATTGCACTTTCAGAAGCTGGTATTGTCTAGTCTGGCAAAATTCATTTTCCCTATTTTAATAACTGCTAAGGATAGCGTACTTTAGACAAATTCAGGCTGATTTTTGGAGCACAAGGGAGCAGTCATTTAGTTAGCAGTGTGCTTAGATCATTTACAATTTCCAAAAGTACAATATCCTAAGAAATTTCAGTCACATTACATCAAAGTAGCACAGAGGGATGCCAAGATTCTCTCCACTGTGAATGTTTTAAATGAAAACAACTTCACTTTACATATGTCACTCTCTCAAAAGTACATGATAACTGGTGAGCGCCCCCTTAGACTACACAGTCCCACTAGGTTAGAGACCAGTCACTTAGACTGCAGAATCCCACTGGTTTAGAGACCAGTCACTTAGACTACTTAGTCCCACTGGTTTAGAAACCAGTCACCTAGACTACGTGGTCTCTCTTTTTTAGAGACCAGTCACTTACAATATATGATCTCACTGGGTTAGAGGCCAGACACATAGACTACATGGTCTCACTGGGTTAGAGACCAGTCACTATGACTATATGGTCTCACTCGTTTACAGGCCAGTCACTATGACTACATGATCTCACTGGGTTAGAGACCAGTAAATAGTACTGAGCTGATATATCTTAAGTGGAAAATGCAGACAAAGGTAGAGTGCAAACTAAACAAAATGGAAATCATTTTATTACATATAATGCATGCTAAAAGAACTAAGATTGTTTTATTTATTATGTACAATGTATACTAAAAGAATGGAGATAATTTAATTTATTATGTATTATGCATACTAAAGAATGGAGATTGTTTAATGTATAAAGTATAATGCATAATAAAAGAACAGAAATGATTTTATTTATTGCATATAATGCATACTAAAAGAATGGATTGCTTTATTTGTTATATATAATGTATACTTAAAGAATGGATTGCTTTATTTGTTATATATAATGTATACTTAAAGAATTTTTTATTTATTACGTCTGTACAATTTGAGCACACCAGTTTCAGCCTTTAATTCTTCAATTCTTCCTGCACTGCAGGTTCATTATTTTGCTCAAAGACAGCACTCCTTTGTAACATGAAACCAACACTTCTGGTTACTGCCATGTTCCTAAAATCAGGTCCTCTGAAGTCATAGTTGAGAACTGAAACATTTGTGCAGAAAAACCAATTTTCTTCTCTCATTCACAGCGACCTTTACCACTGACATTTCTGCCCCAAAATTCAACAGGCTTCTTCCTTATCCATTTACATGCAAGCCATCCATAAAGTTTGGTGCTGGTCTATGATGTAGAATTCATTTTACTCTGGTCAGTCACATTGACCATGTGATATCGACCACAAAGTCAATGGGGTTCTTCCTTACCTTAAGTGCAAGCCATTCACAAAGTTTGGTAACTGCACATTATGCAAAATTGTAGTTATTTTGCATAAAAGAAATTGGTAACAGATGGAAAGATGGACTGAAAGACATCATTACATAATATGCTTGGCCTTATGGCAGGCTTATACAAATTGGTAATGTAAAATAAACATTGCTGCAATCTAAGGAATGAAAATCATATAACAAAGGTGAACATTGCAATGACTACCACCAGCAAGATGTGCTGGTGGGATGTTGCCACAAGAGAAAGGAGTTAATTCAGCTGATCTCAGAGTTTGTGTATAGACATAATATAACATGGCCCTGGGATAATTAAATATCAGTCAATATCAAATTGTGAAATCCAATATTTCGAAGTTCCTTGTGTTTTGTCTATAAACTTGCTGTACAAAGTTGCATAAAATCTAAAATATTTTTTTTGTTCAATGCATTACCAAAATGGATATGCTTGTGCATAATAAAGTACCAAATATGATTTTCTTCTTATATATAAGCTGATGATGTTTAAAAGCTATTTGGTTTACAATTGATAAGATGGTGAAACCTCTGACATTGATATAATTGCTCAAGTGCTTTAGTGAAAGATATAAATTTAACTCACAATGAACTGCATAATTAACCAGTCTACAAAATGGTCAAATTGATAAAACTGCATAACCAGTCTTCAAAATGATCAAGGGGGTGCTCACCAGTTATTATGTACTTTTGAGAGAGTGACATATGTAAGGTGAAGTTGTTTGCATCTGAAACATGCACAGTGGAGAGAATGTTGGCATATTTCTATGCTACTTTGATGTAATGCGGCTGACATTTCTTTTGATATTGTACTTGTAGAAACTGTGCATGATCTAAGCCTAAATCAGTCTAAATTACACTATCTTTAGCAGCTATTAAAATCGGGAAAATTAATTTTGCCAGACTAGACAATACCAGCTTCTGAAAGTGCAATGAATGAATTACCAAATATATAAAATGTAAAAAAGCTATAGGCTCTTGCTTTACAATATACCTCTGAAGTTCAGGAAGTGAAAATGACCATGTGGATCTAGAAGTTTTTTGGAAAGGTGCACATCTGGAGTAAGGCCAAGCTGTATACTCTATAACCCATATTACACCCATCAATCATACACCAAAATAAAGGAAATTAAAGGTTCTTTGAACAATACCTAAGATATACAAGGTCTTTTTTTAAATAGGCAGTATAACCAGTGAGGAAACCCAGGGAAATTCTTTTTCTTTAAAATTTTAACCCATTGCAAAATATGAAACTATAGAGCACCACTCAAACTGATAGAACTGTGTAACCAGTCTACAAAATGGCAAAACTGACAGAACTGCTTAGAGAGTCAGTCAAGAAATGTGTCTGCAGAGTCATCAGCTTTTTGGCATAAAATGTAAAAGAAAGCCTGTGATTATTAGACATTTTTCGCAGTGATAGTTCTTGTGCAGAAGATTCAAAATCACAAACTAAGCAAATAGAGGTAAATCAACAGCACTTATAGTACATGTCACATGGGTCATGTATGTGCACTTACTCATTTTAAATAAAATATAAATTGTTCTTTTAAAATTTAACATTAATTTTCTTTAACCAAAGTCTATTCAATCCTGATTATTGAGTGCTCTTCACCTTAACTGTCACCAAGAAACTTCCAAACAAAATTTACCCATTACTATGGAGTTTTGCAATAGTGGCCTTGTACTAAACTTGGGTCAAAATAAGTGCGCGTCGAGTGGAATCATCACAATCAAGGGTAGTACAAATTTATTTATCAATATGCATAGCTTTCTTTGTGACATCACAGCACGCAAAATTCAATCTGGATTGTACTGGATCACACCTTTAGGTTCATTTCGTCCAAAAATGTCAATGTACTTTAACACTGATTTTGCCATGTGCACCTCTCAGGGCGTCTAAATAATGACCTTCCAAAGGAATATGGATGTATACGAATCCAACTGAAGTTGATACCTGCCACTTAATGGTATGTGGAGTCTAATTCTAAAAAATTACACCTATTATTGAATTAGTCAGTGTTGAATGCCTACATGACCTGTGCGACTTGTACTATAAACGTCAGCATCACAAATAGTTTAAATCACTACATTTTCGCACAGTCTCATTAATATAAAAGTACACGATAACTTTGGTCTAAATCATTTCTTTTATTAACATTACCAAATATACTTGCTTTTAATTTCGGTCCAACTGCAAGCAACATAGACCCAGATCTGCTGTCATCTAATGTGCCAACAGATCAGAGTCTATACTGTTGATTCTACTTATTACTCCTGGCAAACTCCATCGACCCAGATCTGCTGGTGCATTACGCTGTGGCAGATCTGTGTCTGTGCAGGTTTTGTTTGGACTCAACTTGTAATGAGTATATATGGTATCCTACAAAGAACACAGTTACGAGGACAAGAACTCCTGACATAACTATTCAAAACGATCATGTGGAACACCTGAAATTCAAGGTCTTGTTGCCACAAAGTCACGTGCAAAATTTGGTTGAAATCAAACAAAATAAAGTCATGCTTTAGAAACCAAATTCAGGATGATGGGCAATATGGGACCATTAGGGATGTAAATAATATTTTGGAATGCTGGAAATCAAATTCATTCAAGTCAGGACAATGGGCAATCAGGGGCCATAACTCCTGTAAATGATATTTTGAAATGCTGAGAATCAAATTCATTGAAGCTCTAATCAATATTATGCTTTATGCCAAATCTGGATGAAATCCCAAACTTTTAGGGGGAAGTTATTTTGTAGAAACCAAAGTCAGGAATGCAAGGAAGCAAGGGACCATAACTCTGTAACTCTTCTAAATGAGACTAAACTTTAAATAGCACCTGAAGGTCTGTGAGATGATATTCAAAACCAAATTATGTCAGAATATGTTGAATGGTTTTTGAGCTATGCTGGTCATTCCATAGTCAACATATAAGGTACAACTATGAACTTAATTGTCAAGGGTCATAACTCTATCCATACTGGAGTTGATGACACAAGAAGTATGAACTGATGGATGGATGGAAAAAAATCATCAGAAAATAAGATTATTACAGAGATCCCACTTTTTGATGTAGGTCTTAATCAATGAATGAAGCATTTCAGCATGCACTATATTTTTCTTTTTAACTGGACTGAGAGAACTGATTGTATATGCTTAAGAAATACAAAATTATAGCTAAAATTCAATATATGAAGAAATACAAAGTTATAGCTAAAATTCAGTATATGAAGAAATACAAAATTATAGCTAAAATTCAGTATATGAAGAAATACAAAATTTTAGCTAAAATTCAATATATGTTAGTTTTAAGAGCCTATGTCAACTTGCTATCTTTTTGTGACTCTCATGAGACAAGTTACAATCATGAAAACATGAGGTAGTGCTCTATGTCATCAACTGAACCTTTCTTAACCCGGCAAAGATCAACCCGTCTCAGAGACAATGAGAAGGAATGTGTGAAAAGTGATTCTAGTTTTCGCTTGAACCTATTTAAATCAATTTTGTAATGTATTGATGCAAAGAATGGATTCTATTTTAAAACATTTTGTATTGACCTGGACTGAGGTGACAATCATATATCTGAAGCTACATTCTTTCCTTAAGGACTGATGTTTGCTAAAAAAGCAATGAACACATTTCAGTTCTCTCTGTAATTCTTTATTTTCCTTCAGTATTTCATAAAATGGTTATTTTATTCTGAGGTTTCTTGAGTATTAATATAGTTCATAACAATGTTTCCATGACTAATATGGAGCACACATTTTGTGTAAAAACTAATGGTACCATAATGGTTAACTTTGCAATAAATATAGAAGGTAGGTATTATTTCTTGACCAATTAGACTTCTCCATTTCATGTCTCTTATCCATGAAGAGTCTTTAACCCACTTGTGCTTAGGTACTCTTACTCTTCCATTTGTACCTAAGTATTTATATTGTCCACAACGAGTATGTCTTCCATTTGTCCCTCTGCAATCTTAATGAGCTCAAACTGAGTGCTCCTAATAGCGACACCACTAAAAGTTCCTATACTGGTGACACCTAATAGTGACACCACTAAACGTTCCTATACTGGGGAAATCAAATGCATGTATAACACTGGCTTATTCAAGTGCACTGCAACAGCTGGAAAAACTATTAAAAACGTTACAGGTAAAACTGTATGTAAGTTCTTCAAATTTATAAATGTACAAACTTTATTGCTTGCCCATAACATGAGGCCCAACTGGCTTATTTGCCTGACATATACCTGATAGCCAAATGCAACAGCATTTCTGTAAGTGTGAAAGGCCTTAAATCTAAGGCATTCAGTTAGATGGGTCAAATTCTTTTTTGCAGTTTTTGAGCTGCTTCTTGAAGGTTTTACTATTTTAGCAATGGTAGCAATATCTAATGGTGTACAAACTTGAATGCCACTTATGCAGTGATGCTTTGTGTCATATTTGGTCAGTCTGTTAGTAACATCACCAATATCTAATGATAAGTTGGAATCATTTTGAATGAAGTTGAAAGACCTTTAAGCCGCGAACCTTTTCAAAATTGGTCAAATTCTACTAAGCGATTTTTGACAAGAAGTTGTTTTACATTTTTTTTTTAGTTATGGTGGCAATTATAAGATTATGGATCTGCAGCCACTGGATAAATTTTAAAGACCTTGATGTAAGAATGTTCCCTGTAAAATCATGTGCAAAGTGTCAAAGCCATTTCTGGCAAGTTATAAATAGTAACTATGAATGGACAATGCACAAAGTTCTCTACCATTTCAATATTCACAAACTTCCCAAAATCAAAATCTTTACTTAAAAAGAAAAATTCAACAAACCAAGAAAAATACAAGAACTGAAAATATGCAAATTCTAAATACTTCAGCTTTTATTAATTGCTGATAAATCCACAAAGATACTAAGATGCAATCTAATTTAAGGAACAGTCAGGAATTCTGCAGTTTTCAGCGTGGAAACAGTAAAGTTTGTGAAACTGATTTCATCTTATTTTATTTCAATGAACAATTTTCTTTTTTCTGTGTGCAGTTTCCAGGTTTAAAACTCTGGAATTCCCAATTGTTCCTAACTTTTAATGATGCTTGGCACAAACTTTCACTACTACTAACAGTAATTAAGTTTATGTTGTGAGTCATTCCTTGACATAAAATCATTGATGTTACTGTTTTCACCTTTAAACAAAATACAATTCTTGCATAGTGATTCACCAGATATTCTGTAAAACATTCTAATCATCAAACTTATAACAATGATTTAAAAAAACCCATTTCAATAATTACCCAACATCATGCATAAAATCCACAGAATAAATACAAATGCTGATTAACTGCTGTTACTTAATTAAAGTCATGAGTTTAACTTTTACCACAAGGTATAAACTATCACAATGACGTATGACACAATGTCTGCACTGCCAATTACTTGGAGTCAACTAGTATGATGTTTATTGTGTCCACCAATGATGACCAATGAGTGTTCAAGAATGAAGCTTGCCATCATGTGGGTTAATTAGTCAATTTTCTTCAGATTAAGATGTATCATGAATGCACACTTGCCATCTTGATTCTAAAGAAAAGTCAACAAACCATCTAACCCTTCCTACTCAGAAATTATCCATTTCTTCCAAACAGTTTCAAGAATGAAACAGTTTGTACAAATGTCATGTCTATTTTTTAACACACTGTCAACCTCCATGCAATGTGGAAATGAATATAATCCTGTCATTAGGCTGTAAATTGTACTCCAACTCTCCCTGGAACAAAGAAAAGAAAATGTTAACTACTGCTAGGCACTGTACAATACCTTAGACTATCATTACAACTGTGTTAACTTTGTAAAAGTTGTTCAAGGGAGACGAATCTTACAGGAAATTAGAGAAACTGACACTTGCACTAAACTTGGATACCTATTACCATATATACTTGCTTGTAAATTCAGCCTAACTGCATATAACATAGACTCTGATCTCTCATCATATAATGTACCAGCAGATCAGGACCTGTGGTATTTATACTATTGATCACTCCCAACAAACTGCAGAGTGACAGCAGGTCTGGGTCAGTGCAATTTGCAGTTTTGGTTGACTTAAAAGCAAATATATGTGGTATGTCATTTTCCATTTTACAGCATTTTGATCAAAACCCCTTGGATTTTTCTCATTGTATTTAGTATAAAGTCAAACAAGGACATAAATAATTATGGATCCATAAATATGGCTATGCAGATTTATGGAAAAACTGACTTGGATTACACACAATGCCTTGTCCAATGCATGTATTAACTAAAAGTATTAAAACAAACTAGCTGATGCAATGTATGAGGAAACTTCTAATGGGTTCAGTTTTTGCAAATTTACCATTTTTTTTAAAAAAAAATTCTTGATGCCACTGTTTAAATTCCTAAAAGTATGTGAAGATAAATGAATTTTGGTGATCATTTTATAAAAAAAAGAAAAGAAAATAAAACCACACAGAATAGTCAACATATACAAAATATGAATCACATCTATATGTGCCAAAGTCCATGAATGAAATGCAAGCCAGGAAATGAGAACATCAGAGCTCTCCTACATGACATGAGATAGCTTTCTTGGAAGTCTTTCAAATTTAATGACAACCAGTTATGGCAACTTTTGAGTTTAGATTAACAGGAACAGACTCAACCAAATTGTACTGATTAATGAAACAACATAAAGGCAACCAGTTATGGCAACTTTTGAGTTTAGATTAACAGGAACAGACTCAACCAAACTGTACTGATTAATGAAACATCATCAAAACTCTTCATAATGTGCTTTCCATAAGCTACAGAGTACTTTTACTTTATAAATGTTATGTGATTGTCAGTGATTAACTTACTGTGAATTCATTTATTTTGGTTTTTGGTTTTTGCCTCCACCCCACTGATGCTTTCACTGGCAAACAAATTTTTTAATTCAGGAATGCATATTGTTTCAATGGAGGACTCTTTAAATTTGTGGTCTGTGGTAAACACAATAACTGGAAACCAAACCTCCAAAGTAACAAATTCACGATACCTAAAATAAACACTGGAAACAGTATATCACAACTGGGAAATTAGGTGACCAAGGAACACAACATATTAAATAAAGTACACCATTCCCTCACTATAATGTCCTTCAGCATAGCATAGTTCCTGTAGTAAAATTATATGTATCATATACTTCAGTGTGACGAGAAGGCAGTATACTCTATAACTCCCATGGACATCATTATAGTGAGGTAGTACTGCATATATCATGTACTTCATGATAAGGCATTCTCACTATAAGGCAGTATACTCTATAACTTCCATGCACAGTGTTATAGTGAGGTAGTACTGCATGTATCATGTATTTCATGATAAGGCATTCTCACTATAAGGCAGTATACTCTAACTCCCACGGACAGCATTATAATGAGAGAGTACTGGATGTATCATGTACTTCATGATAAGGCATTCTCACTATAAGGCAGTATACTCTATAACTCCCATGGACAGCATTATAATGAGAGAGTACTGGATGTATCATGTATTTCATGATAAGGCATTCTCACTATAAGGCAGTATACTCTATAACTCCCACGGACAGTATTATAGTGAGGTAGTACTGCATGTATGATGTACTTCATGATAAGACATTCTCACTATAAGGCAGTATACTCTATCACTCCCATGGACAGCATTATAATGAGAGAGTACTGGATGTATCATGTACTTCATGATAAGGCATTCTCACTCTAAGGCAGTATACTCTATAACTCCCATGGACAGTGTTATAGTGAGGTAGTACTGCATGTATCATGTACTTCATGATAAGGCATTCTCACTATAAGGCAGTATACTCTATAACTTCCATGCACAGTGTTATAGTGAGGTAGTACTGCATGCATCATGTATTTCATGATAAGGCATTCTCACTATAAGGCAATATACTCTAACTCCCACGGACAGCATTATAATGAGAGAGTACTGGATGTATCATGTACTTCATGATAAGGCATTCTCACTATAAGGCAGTATACTTTATAACTCCCACGGACAGCATTATAATGAGAGAGTACTGGATGTATCATGTATTTCATGATAAGGCATTCTCACTATAAGGCAGTATACTCTATAACTCCCACGGACAGTATTATAGTGAAGTAGTACTGCATGCATCATGTATTTCATGATAAGGCATTCTCACTATAAGGCAGTATACTCTATAACTCCCATGGACAGCATTATAATGAGAGTACTGCATGTATCATGTACTTCATGATAAGGCATTCTCACTATAAGGCAGTATACTCTATAACTCTCATGGACAGCATTATTGTGAGGTAGTACCGCATGTATCATGTACTTCATGATAAGGCATTCTCACCATAAGGCAGTATACTCTATAACTCTTATGGACAGCATTATTGTGAGGTAGTACTGCATGTATCATGTACTTCATGATAAGGCATTCTCACTATAAGGCAGTATACTCTATAACTCCCATGGACAGTGTTATAGTGAGGGAGTAATGTATTAATGTAAGAATCAATTCTCAGAATATTTACCAATCTGAACACTTACCATCAATTCCCAGTCTGTGTCATTTACTAATACCAATATTCCTGGTCGACTGAAGCAAAAGAAAAAAGTGTTTATTTTAATACCAACTATCTCAGCATGTGATCATGATATGATATTGTTATTTTTCTAAATTCATTATATGCTTTGGATAATTGTATTTTGAACTTGACCATGTCCAAAATCATGTTCATTTTCTACCTGACCTGAATCATTGATTTTGGTTTTGCAATTAACATATTTATCTCAATCTGAGTCCAGAACTTTGGAAACACTCCAAGTAAAGCCGGGTCTACCTGTTGTTTACTACATTTTATATTATCATTTTAGAAACATACCTTCTAATTATAACTAAGGTATTTTAATCTTGTAAACATTTGGAACCTTCCAAAATGAAATTTTCCATTAGTTAATAGTTCATTGCAAAAAAATGTTCATTGTGACCTGAGGTCAGGTAGAGGACTATATAATCTTGTTTTTCTTGAAATTATGCATTTGTGCTTAAGATCTGAGCAGAATCAGTTGTATTACTGTCTTGTCCAGTATTTCATTTGGGCTGGAATTTAGTCATTTAAATTATTTAATTCAAGTTATTATTCTCTGGAAATACAAGGTGCTTAAAAATAACTTTCTTGGAAATAGAGAATTTGATTTATAGTGAAATTTCAAATAAGGATATATTCTTGGATTGTATTATTGTGATCCAATAAAAGACTGTTGGCACACCACCACAACATGGGCCACCACAGGCAAATCAACACATCCAGCATTGTATTATTTAGTGTGGAATACCACTAAAGTTTACTCAAATCTTTAAATATTAGGACTTGTGTTAGAAATTCTAGTATTATTTGGGATTCAGCCATAATTTTGTTTACCTTTTTCACTTTGTATTTGAGGGAAATAAATTATTTGTTGAATTTT
>JAECUM010093573.1:0-25926 GCA_016617855.1 Megalonaias nervosa | reverse complement strand
CGAGATGCCCCTTGTTGAGTGAGAGCAATAATGGCACTGTTTAGGCATACTAACTATTTAGGTGTTCAAAAAGTCACACACTGAATATCACTAAAATATTACTGTCACTGAATGTTACTAGCTGGAAATAACTAAATGTTACTAAATACAAATAACTAAATGTCTCTCATCGTAATTTACTGTAAATAAAAGTAAATGACTGTCGTATGCAAGTGGTACTCTTGCAGTATTCTAGAAAAGCAAAGTAAATGTCATGAAGTTGAGTAAGAAAAAGTAATGATTTTAAAGACATACAAGAACTCTCTGATTACATTTGTAACGGTAAAATTAAATGTGTTAATAAGGGAATTTGATTAACCAGGTCAATGAGTATGTATTTATTGTTGATCAGAGATTTGTGACTTTCATTTAATATATTCGCTATTTGGCTCTTGTGCATTCCTTCAAATTACAGTACCAACTGATTGTTGGCTTAGTATACCTATTTACGGTGTTCAATAACCAGATAAATGGATAATCCAACTGAGGCTCGAAATAAATGTATCAGTTCCCACATTTCAGCAGTATTATTCGTAATACTGTAGACGAGGCTCGTGACAATATTACTAAAGGTTGGGACGGATTTCGGCTAAATATATCTATTAGACGTTCTTATCGCTGGTACTTGGAGACAGGATGAGATGAAACGACCAGTAGATGGCGCACAAACGGTCTATCTGGCTCACAAAGTAATTGAGGACGATGGCATAAGGTTGATGCCCCACGAATGCCTCAGCTTAAAAAGACCTTGGCTGTTGAGATGAATGACACTTATCCTTGGTTCTAATCAGGCAATTCAATAACTTACTCCTATTAAAAACAGAGAATTAAGATTCATATATCTATTTCTTTACAGCATACATTAATAGTTTTATTAAAAATGCTTCAGCAGTATATTTAATGAAAAAATTTCGAAGTTACATAAACTTGAAATTGTGTCGGTTACACAGTAATTTTTTTCTATTTTCTCTACTTGGTTGGGCATAGTCCAGTCAGGCCACCTGATTCACACATATTTGGCGATGTAATTGGTCAGCTGTTCATTTGGAATTTCTGTTATTCGAAAGTTGAGTGACAGATGCCACCCTTGACAGAGGGGTTATTTAGTCTATGTCTTTCATTTGCAGTTTCAAATTCCGATCTGAAATGGTTCTTGAACCGGCCCAAAAAAGACGCATAGTCAAGTCTTATTCCAATATTTTTTGCACTGGAAGAGTATTTTGATTGAATCTCGAAAACTTGTTGTGTAATTACAATTGCTTTAAATAAGTTCTCCTCTCTTAAATTGACACCTTCTCTCAGAATCTAATACTAGTATTGATTTTGGTTTCACCATTGCAAAACTCTAAGTACGAAGATAACTGGTTAATGTATTTATGTTTCTAAATGTTATTTGTTTGTGTCGTAAACCGTATAAAAGGAACATGCAGATCTCGAAAGCGCTTGCCAATTTTCTCTGATTTGCTACACAGTGCGTTGGCATGTCTGTTTCCTTTCTTTTAAATATAGAATATAAATTTATAAATTTAAGTTTATTCTGTGCTTTGTAAGCTCGGTTTAAGTTTCTGCCTAAAGGAGTCCAAATAACTGGGTGAATATAGATAGATTAGGTTCAATATTATTCAGGTGTCGTATTAACTATTTATACCTTTTTTCGTTTTGGCGAGCTCACTAGATAGCAGAGAAATGGGCAAGCTCTAGAATTACAAGAATCTATATACTGAATCCTGTCGTTCCCAGATATTTTCTGATTGGAGATACCAGGCGTTCACTCTCTGGCTAAACTTCAGGACTCACGGTACTAATGATATGGAAGAATGAGAACCAGTCTAGAAATGAGTGAAGCTAAAATAAAGTAGGCATGGGTTTGACTGGCTGATAACAAAAGTAAGATTTTAGTAAAAAGAATGTTTTGAGAGTTTATCCTTGTTGTAACTGAAAAAAAACAGAGACATTGTTTTATTGATGGAATTACAGTCGTTTTACAGACTTGAGTTTGTAAAACTCATTACTGAAACTAGATCCTTACTCTTGGTTGCGGAATTGAAAGCACACGTTTTAAACACATGTACATCGAGAAGATGGTGCGTATCATGTGGTTTTCTCTTCACGGACCTTGCAGGCCCGGCCCTAGGGCAACCGCCTTGGGCCCCGCGCTTCTCCGCAATGCAGTTTGTTTTGCTTGGGATCCGCGCTCATCGCTTGCTGCCTTGGACCACGCATGCTGCCTTGGGCCCCGCACATCCTAAGACCGGGTCTGGGGCCTTGTCATCAAGGATGTGTCTATACTGGAGAACATAGGCTTGATTATAAACATTGAGAAACGTAAATTTATTGAATTTTTAATATCGGTGTGTTTGCATAGGTTTACTATGGGAATTGAAGTACTGTGAGTCCTTCAGCCACGTGGTATATCGTCAAGAAAATGAAGATTTATTGTATCTTTTTCAACTGATTGCCAGTGGATAAGAAACAGGTGTTTGAATTGTTATATTTGCATAAAGGAATTTTTACGCATTTTTAATTTACAATTATGATGTTGTAATGGTTCATATTTGATACACGAATAGCTTTTTTATGTCAATCTATAGGTCAATACGAATGTTGTGTAATTTATCTCGTATCCAATAAGTCATTCAGTCCTTGCAGTTAAGAAGTTGTTACATAGCTACAGCATGCATTTATGGTTGTATAACAAAGAATAAAGAGTCTCTGTGGCTGATTTGCATAGCTACAATACCCGGTAATACCGATTTACAGCATAGATTCCTCTTTTCCGCCAATTATAACATGGCTCTGTGCATTTATCCATCCTGCCTTTGGGAGGCTTTTTCTTTAGAACTTAATTGGGCACTAGATTTACATTTGCCACGCATGCACATCTATCACTGAATTCGAGAAGAGCCTTGAACACAAATCTGACGTTCAAAAAGATTGATTTCTAAAACCATTCCTCAAATTAAATGTAAAATTCCAGCACCAGGTTTGTTTTGCTTATGCTGCACATTTTGTACCCACGTTTGCGAAGACATTTTATTTCCTGTCAAGATGCCTGTTCACGGGGTCACTAGATTGACCCGAATAAAGGTATCTACCGGAATAAAATTAATTCACGGAATAACTGTGTAATACCAACACAAAACGAAGATTCAAGAGTAAGCGGACAGACGAGTTAAATGTTATAAATTGCAAGCGAAATTGGGGTTTTGTTTGCAAATCAGATATTTGCAGTAAAGTGTGACATCGATATTTAACTTAAATTACATTAAAAGTAGTGTAGTGGGATACTTTGGGGCATATGAGGCCAAAGAAGGAAAAACAGCCTGGGACTGTTTGGGACACAGATTTTTAGGGACAAAAAAACAGCCTGGGACTGTTTGGGGCATATGGGAATTTTGTATAGCGACAAGAGGAATGGAACAGGTAGGGTGACGTCACGGTACTGGACACTTGCAACAATGTAGCAAGTACCGTGACGTCATGCCACCTGTTTCATTTCTATACAAAGTGTTACGCGTTGGCGTTCGTGTCAGTGAATAGTATAGTAAGTTTCATATATTCGTTTTTTTCCATAGATTGATGAACATCAATCTATCAGACACAAATTATACAATCGACTAAAAAAATTTTTTAGGTAAGAGAATAATGTTTTAGGGAGTTAAATATAAATTATAAAATCGAATAAAAAATTTTTTTAGCCAAGAAAGAATAAATCTTTTCGAGGCAGTGGAGTGGCCCTGAAAAGGGCCTTTGGGTTGTATGTTAACACCATTTCGTTAACATAGAGAACTCGCATAGGTCTTCTTCTCTTCCTCAAACTTCGTCAAACCTCTGGTCCATAAATCGGAACTCGCTTCAGACAGCCTTGTCCTTCCACATAGGTCCTTCTTTTCCAAAAGCTTGTCTCGGTGATCCTAATGATTCTCCATGATGATCTCACATACCTGGGTAAGTCCGTACGGAAAAACAACGCCGATAGGAAAGTAGACGATTCTACGTTGGTCCAAATCTTGTGACGAGGAACAGGTGAAGGGAATGAAGTGAACCGCGTTTATTAATAGTGGAAGACCGGATCCAAACGGATTGAAATTGTTCACCAATCCCAACACGCGTTACAGAATTCAGTCACTTCGCGGAGTCTGTCTTCCAATCCGAAGAAAGCTGACGTCACATTCCCTATATAGGTGCGCTAGCGTCTGTGCGCAGTGAATCGATGCGACATTGTTTTGTGAAACATGACTGAAACTAAGAAGACAATGAATTGGGGTGCACCGGCTGTGGAGACGAGAAGCGATAGCATAGCAGTGGCTACCAAAGTTAACACAGCGGTACTTCCAGAAGAGACCGATTTCAATTGGGATTTAGTAGATTTTCTCTCTTCGCAAGAATTTGTTCCAGTACCAGTACCTTCGCCACCTTCTCCTTCTTTACCACACGTCGAGGATTTTAAACAAAGACAGAAAGAAGAATTGGAGAAATTTTTACAGCAGCAGAAAGAGGCAGAACAAGCATTTCTCCTTGAACAGCAACAGCGACAAGAAGAAGAGGCAAGAAGGAAACGACAGGAAGAAGCAGCAGAGAAGAAACAAGGTCTAGGAGAGAAGGAGAACAGTGAACCTCAAACGGTAACGGTACTCTTGGACATTTTGACCGAGTTAAAAAGTCTGAAACAAATCTATCAGACTTCTTTATTACGCCCCAAGAGAAAAAGACCTTCCCGAGCCAAACAGTCTAACCCTGTTACTACACCAGAGATACCACCCCTAGTGAGTTCTACCAAATCATTGACAGGAGCAAGTCCAGAAGTAGGCTTTGGCCGTGGCAAAGGCTTAAGGCAGTTAAAGTTGATTGCTTCTCGTTCCTAAATTTGTTCTAAGAAAAAAACAAACACCCAACGGTCCTTTTCAGGGCCACTCACTTCTTTTGAAAAGAGATAATATTCATTTTTCCAAAATCAATTAAAACTAAAAAATCCCTTGTTTAACCCTATGATATACGTGTTGTGAGTGCATGAGAGTAGGTCCTTATTATTCTAAACAATCAAAACCAAGAGACACTTGCGTTTTTTTCAGTCTGGTCTATTCTGGTACAAATATTTACAATTCAATGTCACAACACATTATGACCCGCTATATATATATACACTGAGTCTGACATGGATATATAGGTGTCCATGGCGTTTCAAATGTAGTCATTTGACTTTTTGCAGTCAAGATGAAACGATCGCATCATTTCGTAAAGAAAGGAGAAGGAAGCAAGAGGCAGAAACGTGATTTATCGCCTCGCACAGTAGCTGAAGTCTTCGCTTAAATTCATGCCAGCGATTTTGAAGATGAGATGAGTGAACCAGAATCCAGACGCAGAGAGTCTGCACCCAAAGTCCATCACCACCAGTAAACCCTGAAAACTACTACCACATTCGAGAGACGGACAAACGCTCCACTAGAAAATTTAGAACCACAGCCTACACGTACACGGTAAAGTTTAAAGATTTCAAGTCCGACGTACCGTTGGAAAAAGCAGTGGGGTTCATCACCAATGTGTGGGATTCTTTGTTGACCACACTGAAACAGCAATGTGAAGCCAAAGAAGGCGATCGCTTGAGACTTCCCATTCATCACGACAGTTTGAAGTCACCCGTTTGCATCGAGTTTAGCAGCACGGCAGAATTGACACCTTCCAAGGTCATGAACAAGATTCAACACGTGCAACAATCCAACGACAAGTTTCACATCACCGACGGAAAAGCAACACTGTTCATGACCCACGTGTCTCTTCCGAAAGGGACAGGACATGGCAAAAAGGTCATCTTGGTATAAAATCTTCGCAGCACCAAAAAGAGCCTCCTTCAAATTAACAACACTCAAGACAAGATGTGTTTATCCCGTGCCATCGTGGTGGGACGAACATATGCCGACAAGAACGACACGACAGAATGGAAAAGAGCCTGGCAAACTATTCGAAAATCTAGCCGAACCAAACAACAAAGAGAAGCAGAACTCCTGTTACAGCAAGCGGGGATATCCAAAGACGCACCCTGTGGCATTCCTGAAATGCAAAAGTTGCAAGACGTTTTGGCTCCACGCTACACCTTGAAAGTACACTCTCAAGAAGTGCGTGGACCTCTGTTGTTTCGAAGCAAAAATTTCAAAGACGGAAAATACATTCACATCTATCATCACGATGAACATTTCGATGCCATTACCAGTATCACTGCATTCCTGGGATACGGTTATTACTGTGAGAAATGTGACTATGGCTATAACAATCGAGAGCAACACAAGCATTGTGGATCGAAATGTGAGGGATGTTTAGCCTCCAAGTCCTGTCTGGACGAAGGACAAGAACGAGTGCATTGCCCAGCTTGTCAGCGCACGTTTGTCAGACCTTTCTGTTACCAACAACATCTAAAGACGCAAGGTTCACAGCAGAAAAGTGCTTGTCAGCTCCTGAAATTGTGCCCTACTTGTGGATAAGGCATACATACCAAATAATGCCAAGATGCACGTCTGTTCAGGAAAGATGCGATGTCACATTTGTCGCCAAATCGTGGACTTTGAACACCAATGCTACATTCAAAAATACCAATCCAAACATGAAGAAGAAGATAATGACCAGAAGAAATGCCATTTCATCTTTTTCGATTTCGAATGCATGCAAGAGATTGGCATTGACATTCCTAATTTCTGCGTGTGAGAAGTGCATCCAAGAGCCTATCTTTACTCATTGCCCTCACTGTAGCAAGATTCTTGGAGGACGTGAAAAAATCTTTCGGGGACCGAACACGCTGGCCGATTTCGCCCAATGGATCTTAGACCCTATCGACGAGACGTGGAGCCAAGAAGACATCGAACGTTACGGAGATTGTCATCGCTATGCCACGGTGATGGCTCACAATTTCTCGGGATACGATGGGCAGTTTCTTTTGAGATACTATACGGAACAAAGTACCGAACGTCCTAAAGTGACTTTGAACGGAGCCAAAATCATTTCCATGCAAGTGGGACAAGTGCAGTTTAAAGATTCGATGAGTTACTTGGCCATGCCTTTGAGTCGCATGCCTAAAACGTTTGGAATGACAGAAATGGCCAAAGGCTATTTTCCGCACTTTTTCAATACCGAAGCCAATCAACACACCGTTCTTTCTCATTTGCCCGAGGCTCACTACTACGACCCCGACAACATGCGTACCGAACAACGAGAAGCTTTCTACGCATGGTACCAAACTCATGCCACCTACCCTTTCGACTTTCAGGAAGAAATGTTAAAATATTGTCGTTCGGACGTGGACATTTTAAGGCGTTGCTATGGAAAATTTCGAGAATTATTCATGGAGCACGGAGGGATCGATCCTTTGAAAGAAGCCTGCACCATTGCCAAAGCGTGTTCCTTAGTGTACCGCCAACGATTCATGCCCGAAAACACCCTAGCTGTCATCAGTCCTCAAACGACCAACTTTGTCAAACGTCAATACTCGGTCAAAGCCCTATGCTGGTTGCATTACTTGTGCGACAAGGAAGACAAATGGATCTAACACGCTCGCAACGGAGGAGGCGAAAAAGCCATCGGAGGGTATTCAGTGGATGGCTGGGACTTAGAAAACCTCAAGATCGTGTACGAGTTTAACGGGTGCTTATTTCACGGATGTCCTATCTGCTACCCTCAACGTATCACTAAAAATCAGTTTTTACAACGGACAATGGACGATTTGTACCAGGCCACTTGTCAGCGACGCTTGAAGTTAGAAGAGCAAGGATACCAAGTGGTAGAAATGTGGGAACACGAGTACGATCAGCTTTTGAAAACCGATCCCGAGTTTAAGCGTATCGTGGAAAGTTACAAACTGGTGGACCCTCTGAACCCAAGGGACAGTTTGTGCGGAGGACGGACGAGTGCCACCTGTTTGCTATACCAAGCCGACGAAAAGAAAGGAGAAGAAATGAAATACTTGGACGTGTGTTCGCTGTATCCGTACGTGTGCAAATACTGTCACTTTTCCGCAGAGCATCCGCAGTTGCTGACGGAACACATCGACGTGGACAACATTCGCCACTACGAAGGATTGATCAAATGTAAAGTCTTTCCTCCCACGTACTTGTACCATCCCGTTTTACCTCACCATTGCCAAGGAAAACTGATGTTTGCCTTGTGCCGTTCTTGTGCCAAAACGTGCAACCAAGACCGACCTTCTCAGCACACTCAGGAAGAACGCACCTTGACGGGAACGTGGGTCAGCGTGGAATTGTTCAAAGCTCGGGACTTGGGATACCAGCAGTTAGAAGTGTACGAAATTTACCACTTTCCCAAGACAGAAAAATACCACAAGGGCGACGAGACTCAAAAAGGCATTTTCGCAGACTACGTGAATGCTTTTTTGAAACAGAAACAAGAAGCCAGTGGTTATCCTTCCTGGTGCCACACTCCCGAAGACCAGAAGAAATTCAAAGAGAAATACTCTGAGCAGGAAGGCATCACTTTAGACCACGTCGAGAAAAACGAAGGAAGGCGATCGTTTGCCAAAGTGATGTTAAATTGTTTGTGGGGCAAAATGGCACAACGACCGTGTTTACCCAAGACGGAGTATTTGACAGAACCTTCTCGCTACTTCCAGATGATTCACGACAAAACTAAATACATGAAACACGTGGACGTCCTTCGTGAGGACTTGATCTTAATCAATTACGAAGAAGAACTGGACTTTGTAGAAGCCGACAAATTTGGAAATGTCATCATTGCGGCTTACGTGACAGCCCATGCTCGCTTAAAACTGTAGGAAGCGTTACACCAGTTAGGAGATCGTGTACTGTATTTTAACACGGACAGTTGCATCTACATTGATCATGTGGGTCAACAGCACCCTAAAATCGAAGGAGACCGTTTAGGAGCCTGGACGGACGAGCATCCAGACGACAAGATTCTAAGTTTTGCAAGTGGCGGTCCCAAAAATTACGGCTACGAATACCGGGACAAACAAGGAGAAGTGTACACCGAGTATAAAGTGAAAGGATCGACTCTCAATTATCGCACCAGTCGACTGGTGAACTTTGGCGTATTGAAAGAAGCCTTGCAGGCTGGACAGGATGGAAATTTTAAAGTGACCACCCAATAACCGCACAAGACTGTACGTTTACCCACACATCAAATCGTTAGCCGATCCTTGGAAAAAGTCTATCAAATCGTGTACCGGAAGCTAGTACGGCTTCCCAATCACTTCACTTTACCGTAAGGTCACGACGATATTGGTCAGCCTATAAAAAAGTACAACGTTCAAGACCGATAGTTCATTGTGACTACCATTGCCAAGCGAGAAAGATGAATCCTTTCAAACAGCAAGTATCAAGCAAGAGCAAACTCGAGTGCGATGCTGTGCCTTGCGATGGCAGGGATGCCGTACGCTATGACCTTAGCGATTCAGTACCACATCATCATGGGAACTTTGCTATAACTACTACTGCCATACCTAGCATGGAAAGTGATGCTATGCGTGTCAAACCTGACAGATGAGAAAGTGATGCCACTCCTTATCGTACACCTTTTCACTTTACTGGTTTTCATGGTGGATGTCATCATTATGAAACCATGCGGCTACCACTCTACGGATCGTCATGCAAATCTGAGCACACTCCTACATATTTCACCGTATCCTCATCGAAATGAACCTGTGAAAGACGAATATTAGTTCCCTGTGCGTTTGCCTGAAAACTGCGACTATGAAAGTCGGATGCAAACCTTCCGGGAGGACCTACCCCCGAAGAATTAGCTAGAGCTGGATTTAACTACTTGGGCGAAGGGGATAAAGTCAAGTGCTTCAGTTGTGGTGTGCCACTTCACGAGTGGGAGAAGAAAGATTGCGCTTACCTGGAACATGCCCGATGGTCTCCGGATTGTCGCTACCTACCTTTAGTGGGATCTCGTCATTGAAGTGGGCATACCATGTCGTGTAAGAAACCAGCTACGTGGCTAGGAGTCAAACGTTGGACAACCCCTAGACAAGTATTTAAACCCAATTTGAAAAATAATCTTCAAACATTTCCAAACGAATTGCAAGGAAGATGTACACGGAAATTTGGCTGGGACTTGCCAGAGCAAAATCTCAATTTTTGACTGTAGAACTTTTGTGTCGAGAAATTCACAAAAGGAAATTGACAAAAGTCAACAAACAAGTCAGATTTCTCTGAATCAAGGGTGGGTTCTTCCTAATATTCCGCTTTAGACCATTTACATTTGAAGATTTTATTGACATTCTTGACCGATTCCTGGAATGGCAGTGGTCAGAAATTACTCACTTTGTCCATTACTTTCGCTCTAGGAGAAGTGTTCAAGAGGAAACTTCTGTGCGACGTGTGGTGTGTGAGTTAATGACTAAACATTTTTGGTACGGTACTAAAATAAAATCGAGGCTGTTCAAAAAGTACACTTATTACCTTACATCAAAGGGGGTATAAAAACGGACTACCATGCCACGACCTTTATCATTCGTGATACAACAGATTCCGTGGAAGGAAATCAATGACACTATTCAAACGGTGGAGGATTACGATCGTCCATTACGAGAACTGTGTCCATTGAATTGGGGACGACGTGTACTGTGTGTCTTAGTTACTTGCTTTCTGGGATTTCGTTTACCAGCCAATTCCTTGTGGACTCTTTACGAACAGTACATACCACTCCAAAAAGCACGAATGTGGCCCCTTTAAATGTACACGAGAGACTCATTCTGCTCAAAGCTTTGCACTTTCATCTTGATACTTCTCAACCTCTACGGGAAAACAAGATTCGTCAACTTTTAGGTACTGAAGATGTCTACGACGACGTGTGTGTAGCTTGTGACTTACACCCTCACTGGAAAGATGTACGTGACTGGAAAAGTTGGGGTTTTGAGGCTTGGACAAAAGAAATGGCACACTATGCAAAAGATTTGTAATCCGAAAAAATTAAAACGTTCAGTGAAAAAAGTAACTTTTAAACCAGTGTTAGTAACAGTGACAGAAGAAGAAGTCGTGACCGAGGAAAACCACTCTCTTCAAGACAGGATCGTTATCGACATCACTGAAAGGCCATTCCGGGAGGACTCTTGTGTGACTGTGGCAAGGAGTGTAGAGACTCTAAGAACATTACACACTACCCCTACGATTTCACCTCTTGATCACCACAAATGTTGTACAGAGACTTGTTTATATTCCACTATGGTCGTTTTGATGTGTCTTTTATTCATGTACTTAACCATTTGGCTTTTATGTATTTTTGTCTTTCGTGTTGTTCACTTTTAAAGATGACAATAAACGTGTCCTGAAAAAAAGTATAAAAACTCTTGTCTTGTCTGTCCTCGTGTCAAAAGTGACATTTCTTACACTACAATGACTACCTCTACTGTCTCTGCTCCCTCTTCCTCCACTGTCAAAGTCATTGACGAACACGTAGATCAGACTAGTTGGGAGGCCTTGTATCTTCGCCATCCCTTTAACATGCTCATTGCCGAACCTATCGGTTCAGGCAAGACCGAATTTGTCAAACGTTTGATCGAACATAAACATCATTTGATCGATCGTCCACCTCAACTAATTGTGTGGTGTTACAAAGATTGGTAATCGGCGTACAGCCTTCTGCGACAAAGTCAAGGCGATTCCGTCGTCTTTGTGGAAGACATTCCTGGCGAGAACGACGGGATCGTGTCTGACCCTAGTCAAACTCATTTGGTTATTTTTGACGACATGTTAGGAGAAGACGAAGAAGAGATTAAATTCTGGTTTACGCGCAAAGGGCATCATCGTAATGCCAGTGTCATTTACATCACCCAAAATTTGTTTCAACAAAGTAAAGCCCTTCGTACCATCAGTCTCAATGCTCATTCCGTGGTGTTGTTTAAAAGCCCTAGAGATAAATCGCAAGTACAAGTCATAACCAAACAGTTAGGAACGTCTTGGCTGACTCATGCGTACGACGATGCCACTCAAACCCTACACGCTTATTTACTGGTGGATTTTTAACTCACCACTCCCGATTATTTGCGATTTCGTACCCATCTGTTTCACCACTGGTGCCAAGACGGAGAGCCTGTCGTGTATTTAACGACAACCACAATCACCAAAAAAGTCTATAAAGACCTCGGTCACTTTGGCTCTGTCTCACACATCGTCAACATGACGTCCCTTCGGTCTCATCTTTCCATTAAATTGATTCGTGCCTTGTACGGTATCAGTCGCGAAAAAAATCCACAAATACATGCTCGTGTCTTAGAAGCTGGTCTCAGAGAAGTCTTACGATGGCTTACGGTGATAGCACGTCAATTGCTGCAAGGCATCATTCAGATTCCACATCAAACCAAACGTTTTTTTTGAGAGAAACAAAGTAGCCTTGACGCAGCTAGCCGATCCTCGCATTGACACTCAAACTAGAATGCAAATCATTTTGAAACCTGGAGGAAGCGGTTCTCTAGGAGGTGTCATCATTTATTCCCTCTTAAAATGGGATCCTAATGCTCCCAAAGTCGTCCCCAAGAAAAAAGCCACGCCCAAACGTACCCAGAAGAAAATGAAAAAGAGCAACGGATTCAAGACCAAGTCACAGCCTCAGAAAAAGAAAAAGAAAAGTCCACAGAAAACAGCTTCTACCCGCAAGAGAGCGTCTCCAAAAACTTCTCCTCCACCGGTGAGACCCTCTTCCTCTTTAGCGGCAGTGGCCGCTGCTCACAAAGTACCTGCCCCAAAATCAAAGTCCAAGAGAGAACGGGTGTGTTACAGAGTTTACTGGATTTGTCCAAGCAAGAACTGTCCCGATTTAGTCCGTTGCGAACTCCTCCACGATGTGTGTTGCCTGTCATCAAGTTGATACGACGTAAAGACAATCAGTGGCGACGCATTCCAGTATAAAAAGACCTGAGGCAAACAATACGGATCAGTGTTTTTGTGCTGCTAAACGCCCAAAGATGTCCCCTCGAAGAAGTGCACACCGTTACCATCGTGTTCCTTCTTCTGTCCAGAAAGGAAAAGGAAAACGAAAAAGACAGTCACGTCATCCTAAAAAGCGCTTAGCCAAACATCCACGTCACCCTCTGAAAAGACACACACGTCCAAAGAAATAAAGGAGATGCCACCAAAGGGGAGGATTTTACATTAATATGGATAAGTTAGTAGATCATTTCGAAACAAAGTCAGAGAACAAGTTCCTAAAGAAACAATAAGATAAAAGGATGCATGTCGAGCCAAGGACTTCAGTGTATTTTTTGTACCAAAAGATGTCTCCTCATTGTCGTTCTTCTGTCCAGAAAGGAAAAAGAAAAAGACAGTTTCGTCATCCGAAAAAACACCTAGTCGAACATAGACGTCACTCCCAGAAAAGACACACTAGTCCAAAGAAAAAGAGGAGCCACCAAAGAGGAGGATTATTTGGCGATTTTGGAAAACAAATCGTCACTTTTATGACGAAGCGATAGTCCCCCCAAAAAAGGGTAAAAGACCGTGTGACAAGTCATCGACGTTAGTGTATTTTTTGCTGTGTGCCACGGAAAAAACGAACCAACCGAGAAAGATGTCACCGCAAAAAAGACATTCCTCTTCTGCCCCCAAAGGAAAGAAAAGGAAATGACTGCCACCTCGTTTAGCCAAACATTGGGACATGTTGTCCGTCCTGTCCAAAGCTCCTCCACCCATGAGAAAAAAACTCATTCAAACTGCCTCCAAAGACGTCATCGATACCGTGTGCGAATGTTGTCTGAATGTCTTGAAAGGCACAATACCTTTGTCTAAACACCAGAAAGAATGCTTAGCCAAACATCGACACGTTCTTCGCCAAATAGTACAAAAGAAAATGCCCATTGGTCAAAAGAAAAAGATGTTGGTGGAATGCGGAGGAATTTTGCCCTTTTTACCCATGTTACTGAAAGGAGTAATGGGCACTATAGGAGGACCCTTACTGAAAGAAGTAATGGGAACAATAGGAGGATCCTTGCTGAAAGGACTATTGGGAAACATCCTGGGAGGATGAGGATAAAAAGGTCCAAGAAGATAAAAGGGACCTTTGGAGTCAAAAGATCTCAGACGTGATCCTTGAAATCCGATGGAAGGACGAAAACTGGCTTTAGTGCCTTACAAACGATGGATGGAATATCATCGTTGGCAAGAACAACGAACCCCACATTTACCTTCCAATCCTCATCTGACCGAGATGTCCCAGTTACAACACGAATTGCAATCATTGATGGATCGCAGCGATGTGTCAGAAACGGAAAAATCGCAACGGTACGGTCAGTTGTTGCAACGACTGCAACTCTTTCACCAGAAAGCTTTAGACGAAACAGCTCTACCCACTCTGAAAGATTTTAAGGCCTTGATGAAAAGTCCATCAACACCACCACCACCACTAGCCCCAGTAATCAAGACAGAAAGTCCACCACCACTAGTCCCAGCGATCAAGACAGAAAAGGAAGAAGAGCTTCAAACTCCACCAGAAAAAGTACGCATGATAACAACACCACCTACATCCAGAATTGACTGGATTAAAAAGATGATGGCTACCCCTTCTTCCTCAGAAGAGAAAAAGAAAGAAGGGAAACCAGAATTGAAACAAGAACTGATTACCCCAGTTCAGACATCTTCCTCCTCGACACCTATCGCTCGTCGGACACGTAAAGCATTACAATCCAAGAAAATACCACACGAAGAAAAGAGGAGCATCAGTGAAGAGTGGATCACTTATTAAAATATGGAGAATGTGTTAGCCAGCATTTACTACGATCCATCCTATCTCGCAGGTTACGGAGGAGTTCAGAAATTGTATCGTGCTGCCAAAACTCGACTGAAAAGTGTTCGCTTACCTCAAGTGCAACGCTGGTTACAAGAACAAGCCACGTACACCTTACACAAACCCATTCGACGAAAATTTTCCAGAAGTCGCACCCGAGTGGAAGGCATCGATCGTCAATGGCAAGCCGATTTAGCCGATGTCTCTCATTTGATCACCTACAATCGTGGCTACAAATATTTGTTTTGTGTCATCGACGTCTTTTCCAAATTTGCCTGGGTCGTGCCATTGACTTCCAAATCGAGCAGTGAGTTAGTGCGAGCCCTCAAACTGGTGTTGAAACAAAGTGGGCGTCACCCTCTTCGATGGCAAACTGACAAAGGCACCGAATTTCTGAACCAATCTTTCCAAAAAGAAATGAAGAAACGTGACATACATTTTTTCACCACCGAGAATCCCAAAACCAAAGTCAGCATCGTGGAACGTTTTAAACGCACCCTGAAAGAAGGCATGTGGAAATATTTTACGCATCAACACACTCTCAAGTACATCGACGTCGTGCCACACCTCGTCCAATCGTACAATCAATCTTACCATCGGAGCATTGGGCGTGCCCCCCAAGAAGTGACTCCTGACAACGAAGTGACCGTCTTGGAGCGCCTGTTTGGTACGTCCCCAACAGTGACTGTCCCCAAGAAAGGTGGAGTGTTGGCATCGTGAGATTGGGTACGCATTGGCAAAACCAAACGCACTTTCGACAAAGGTTACTTACCCAACTGGACCACCGAATTGTTTCGTGTCACAGAACGAGTGCGTGGCCGTTATCCTCCTGTCTATAAATTGGAAGACATGAACGGGGAAGTGTTAAAAGGAACGTTTAACTTGCCCGAGTTACAACGTGTGACCAAAAAAGAAGACGACGTGTACGAGATCGAAAGCATTCTCGATCGAAGAACCCGAAAAGTGGGAAAACGACGTGTCAAAGAAGTCAAAGTACATTGGAAAGGATATCCTCCCAGTTTTGACTCTTGGATCGACGCTTCGCAACTCATCGACTATAAAAAGAAGTGATTATCATGCCCTTCAACACAGCCTCAGCTACTGCAGTAACCACTCCGTCGCCCAGTTCTTCTCTGCAAGATCTACAAAAGCAACCCTTGTGGGTGTGGTGTGGAGAACTTGTGCCTAAAACGCAAATCGTCTTTTTCTGCCAAATGTTTGTGGTGTATTGTGTCATCGGTGCTGCCATTGCCAATTTGAGTTTGCAACAAGGAGACAAACAATTGTGGACTATTTTGCTTAGCAGTTGCATTGGTTACCATCTTCCCAATCCGTCTCTGAAATATTCCTCTAACGGAAACAACAACGGGAGTCTTGCGTCCAACGTTAGTCCCCCTTCCAACAGTCACCCTAACCATCCTCTTTTAGACACTCCTCTGACTTCCAGTGACTCCTCGGACACTAGAATTGTGGAATTATGAACAACCAATTTTACTTAACATTACCCAGTGACAGTTCCATGGAGGTGTTTCCCAATAAATACCTTATGCTGTTACACGGCCAAATTACCTCAGGCCATCCAGTTGGATCACGAAGCCCATTGGGAAGTGGCTTTAGTGGAAATGATTCACCCTACACAAACCCTAAATATCCTTCCTCATCTGAAGACTTTTGCGGTGGAAGTTCATGACGAGCAAGTGCAACAAGCCTTTAATGAACGCAGCAGTGTAGCTGACTCTATGAAATCACAAGACCCCAAAATTAAACGAACCATTTATCGGTTGAAAATTCCCCCATGCTATTATTTTAGTGGTCAACATTTGGTGAACACTATTGATGACAGGTTCAATAACGTGTTTGGTAAAGTCTTGGAGAAAACCAGAAAAACTGTCACGATCGAGTACCACAAAATAACTCGTCCCCTACTCATCAAATTTTCAGAGGACAAAGTATTGGCCATTACATTTTGCCCTGAATTGTATGACATTTTGGGTGGAGACACTAAGTTGATCAAGATTGCAAACAAAATACCAGCCGTGACCGGTAACTCGGATTTTGCGAAATATTTTAGATTCCCTGTAGAAATGAACCAAAGACTGAATTTGATTTTTGTGTACTCCGATGTGGCGGAGTACAACGTGGTGGGACACACCTCCGTACCGTTACTGCGTGTCATTCCTTTCAAAAGGGATTCTGCCACGAACGCTGACGAGGATGAATTTGTACATCCTGACTATTTGTCCGTCAGTAAGTCGTATTTCGACACTGTCAACATTACTATAAAAGGAGATCTGGGACAAAATATTCCATTCACCAAAGGGAAAGTCACAGTGAAACTCCATTTTCGAAAACGATTACTCTAACCTTTTGTCAGTCATGTATCCTGTGTACCAAGGAGTCGCTCGACAACGAGGACATGGTTTAGGAGATATGCTAAAATGAGCCTTTCTTTTGATGGCTCCCGTTTTGAATCCGATGGTGACACGGGGATTGCACGCCTTGAAAGAGGCCGCATTGACGCACGGCAAAGAATTTCTCCAAAATGTCATCATTGACAACGAAAACCCCAAAGAAGCTTTCCTGAGAGCCGCAAAAATGTCTTGCTTCAAACGGGCAAAGACATTTTGGGCCGACGAGAAACTTCTATAAATGCCCTTGGCGATGCCGAGTCAGACATTCCTGTTTCCTTGATGCCACAGCAAGGACAAGGCAGAAAAAGGCGACGAAAACACCCCTTCAGAGGACTTCACCCCTAGAGCTAGAAAGACTAAGAAAAGAAAACCTGTCCGAGAGTTAGACGTTTTCGATTATTAAATCAGAGAAAATGATGCACCGAGAGTCTTGAGCTTGTTCCAAGTAGGAACTGGATCTGTTTGCCATGCCACCCACCATGATGACAATGCAAGAATCCCAATGGGTCGAATTTCATCCGGTCTCCTCTTTGACGGATTCAGCTCCCATCGAGTTTGAAATCAAAGGGGAACCCGAAGATTACATCGATCTGAATAACAGTTACTTGTATCTGAAACTGAAAGTGATCAAAACAGACAACACCAATCCGGGAGACGATGCTAGATTAGCTCCCGTAAAAAATTTCATGCATTCCTTGTTCAGCGAGGTGGATTTGTACTTGAATAACAAACTGGTTAGCAGTAGCATGGATACTTACCCTTACCAAGCGTGCCTGGAAAATCTCCTGACGTACGGAAAGGAGGCCAAGAACACTCATCTGGATGCTTGCCTAATTTGGAAACCTGACACCGCAGGTGAGAACAAGTTTAACGACACAGCCCTGACAGCCGATGACAATCCTCACAATCTGGGATTTAACGACCGTCGAAAGAAAATCCTGCAAGGTCGTAATTTAGAAATGATGGATCGTTTGCATTTGGACATGTGGTTGCAAGACAAGTATTTGCTCAACGGAGTGGATATTCGCCTGAGACTCAATCGCAGCAGTGTCGCTTTCCATTTGATGGCTCATGCCAACGAGTACAAAACCATCATCCAAGAACCCAGACTTTACGTGCGCCGCGTACAAGTGTTACATAAAGCGGGAAACGACATCAGTCAAACATTGAGCAGATCGACCGCCAAGTATCCGATACGACGTGTAGAAGTGAAAACATTCACCATTGCTGCTGAACTCCGATCCAAGATCGAAGATCATCTGTTCCAAGGACAGTTACCCAAACGTTTAATCTTTTGGCATCGTCAGTAATGCAGCCCTCTACGGAGCCCACGATCAAAATCCTTTCCAGTTTAAGCACTACAGAGTGTCCAAGATCGAAGTCAGTCGCAATGGCAAGACCTTGTGTATCAGACCCTTCGAACCTAACTTTGCCCAGAAGAATTACTTGAGATCGTACTTGTCCCAGTACGAAGCTACCGGACAACTAGGAATCAACACCAGTCACGGTATTTCGTACGAAGATTATGTAGGAGGTTACACTTTGTGGGCCTTTGATTTCACTCCAGACCAAGGCAGCGACGAGGGACATTTCCACCCTATAAAATCTGGTCAACTGCGTGGGGAACTTCAGTTTGCAGAAGCTCTCACCGAGACGGTGAACGTCATCTTGTATGCCGAAATCGATAATACCATAGAAATCAACAGTTTGAGAGAAGTCATTCTAGACTATTAGAAACAATGGAAGACTCCTATCCCTCATTGAACGGTAGAGAATCTTTGGAAATGGAATGGGAGGATAGCGTGAAAACAGAACCCCAAGACCAAGACAAAGAGGACGAGGTAGTGGTCAAGTCCAGATGGCCAGAACGAGAACAACATTTAGTGTCCTGTTTTGCTAAACACCTGGCGGATAAAATTACGGAATTGACCAAGAGAGATTGTTATGGATGTCAAAACGATCATCCCATTCAAATTCAACATGATAAATATCTGATGATGAGTCAAGAAGAAAAATTAGACGAGTATCTGGACGACTCTTGGAGTCTCGTCTCAGAAGAAGCAGTGTTGCATGAGTGGTATAAAGGCTTGCGTGATCATTCCTGCCCTCCATTGACTACTCTAGAGATCTATCGCATCGAAGCTCTCTTAGCCCAGAGTTGGGAGACAAGGCGTAGAAACGGCTACTTGACAGAGCGATTCAAACAAAAAGTCAGGATTGAATTGATGACTTATCATTACGTGTGAAAAAAAAAACAAAAAACAACACAACTAAAAAAATGGATACCTGGGAACTTTATTACCTTTTGAACAACAGTTCGTATACTGCTTCTTCGAATCCTGTCGTGTGCGCTAAAGATGAACTACCTCATCGCAAACCTCAAGACCATCAAGCTTAGGTCATCAACACGGACGAAAGTCATCTCCCAGGAACTCACTGGGTTGCCGTCTACTTCCCTCAAGAGGATTGTGTGGAGTATTTTGATTCGTATGGATTACCTCCTTTGGAAGACGATAGCATTGACTTTATGAGAAGAAATGCCCAGACGATATGTTACAATAATGTGAAATTACAAGGCACAGATTCCATGGTGTGTGGATAATATTGTGTGCATTTTCTTCATTAACGCAGTCTTGGATATCCTTTAGAACATTTAGTGACTTATTTTGATCGTCACTCTTCTAGAAACGATGTGAAAGTAGATCGATGGTTTTGTGACCATTATGGCTATCTTTTGTCTTTAGCTAGGAAACGTAATGTACATCAATGGCCTCATGACTTCCATCAATGGAAATCTCACATGAATTCACAACGTTGTCAGCCGTGTCAAAAATAATTTTTTTGATGTTATTGTTACTTGTTAATTGTTAGTAGTTGATTGTTGGTTGAATAAAAAATGTTGTGTTTTGAAAAAAAAAATGTGTCTGTCGTTTGTTTTCAAAAAAGGACTGTCAATATATGCTCTTTGACTTCTCTCTATCCCCCACCATGACATTTGCTATCATAACGTTCCGACACTAAAACGTAGGAGGGATGTTTTCTATCGCGTCCGCGTTTGAACTATATAAAGCGGGTTGGTCTCCAGTCTGGCCATCCATGGTTGACTCGTCTACCTATGAACATGCCTTCCAGACTAGCCAAGCTGAACGAAGCTTAAGTGAATTTACATCGTGTCAGGCTAAACCTGATACCGAAGCCTGAAAAGATAGAGAATGTCAGGATGTTATCCATAGCCTAAGACCTGATAGAAGAGGTTTTTAGAGAGGAAATCAAGAAAGAACGAGAAGAATGGACAGAGAAGTACAGACTTCAGAAGCAGAAAGAACAGCAACAACAGCAGCAGCAGCAACAACAGCAGCAGCAAGAACCCGACAGAGGTTTTGTCGACTGCCGTGTGGACACCAAAGAGTTCTCCTTCTCTTTCCGCAGAAGCAGGCCGTTTCATTTAGGAAAGCCTGCTGCCAGACGGGGACTCAGTCTTAGACAGTAAAAAATGATTGCCATCACTCCCCGTCAACAAAAAAAGAGCACTTTTCAGAGCTACCCCAATACTCGAGAAAAGACATACTAATTCAATTGCCAAAACAAATTTATGTGTTTGTATATTTCAAAAATAGAAGTGTGTCTATAAGCATTTCGTTTCTTTTATCAGTAAAAAAAATTCACCCGTCGTTTTCTCTGTCTTGTCGAATCGTGCATGTCTGTGGTTGTAAGTAAAAAAGTCAACGTGAGTGTTTCTTTTAGGTCCGCGCGTTTGATGTGATGGTAAGTTTTGGTGTTAGGGATGTTTACCTTCACGTCCGTGCTTCAAGTATATAAAGCGAGTCGATCGTCAGTCTGGCTACCAATCGTCAACGAGACAACACTGAAAATGAACAGCAGAATTGCTAAGCTTTTAGAACTTCAAATGCACCTGGGGGATGCCAGACTTCTCCTGGTCGAGCTGGCTATGGAGGCTGTTGCAGAAGAAATAAGGTTGAAAGAAGAGGAGGAAAAAAAGAAGAAAGAAGAGGAGAAGGAAAAGAAAAGAGGAATGCTGCCTCACCTCATCATGAGACCTATGTGTGAGGTGAAAGCTGAGGTGAGGACACCTGCACAACCAGTGCCGCCTCCTCAAACACAGCCACAGCCACAACAACTACGTCAGCCACAACTTCTACCAAGATTCGCTGTCCTCCAGACAGAAAACTGACAGCAGAAAGCATGGGAGGAATTGGAGAGACAGCGGCAAGAGTGGGAGCCACAGAGGCCTCATCATCCTCGAGTCTGGCATAGGAGAAGACAGAGGGAACAAGTCTTCACTATCCCTCAAAGTGAAAACTGGGATGATGAGGCCACTCAAGCCCCGTCTGCGCTCGGAACCATACGCATTAATTGGGAACAGGACTAGAGCCGGCGATGTGTGTGTGGTGCCCGCCCTGGGAGATGTCATCATTAACCAGGTGCATCTGAAGTTAAAAATACAGCCCTTTTCAGGGCTAACCAGATCTCTAGAAAAGAAACACTATTCAATTTGCCAATGTGTGTGAATGTGAAGTAGTGTGACTATAAACACTCACTTCTTTACTGATATGTGTGTGTTTGTGTGTGTGTGTGTTTGTGTGTTTGCGTTCGCATTCGGTTGTGAGGATAGTATAGTGTGTATGTTTTATGCATTCTCCTTCGTTGGTGTGGAGAGTAAATACGGTGTGTTTTATGCATTCTCATTCCTTTGTGAGGATAGTATAGTGTGTTTGTTTTATGCATTCTCGCTCGTTGGTGTGGATAGTAAATATGGTGTGTTTTTTCTTTTCTTCCCGTTTGTGTGGATAGTATATATGGTATGTTTTATGCGTTCTCGTTCGTTTGTGTGGATAGTATATATGTGTGTGTTTTATGCGTTCTCGTTCATTTGTGTGGATAGTAAATATGGTATGTTTTATGCATTCGCGTCCGTTGGTGTGGATAGTACATAATACGTGAAGTGAGTGTAATGGATGTTTTCGTTCACGTCCGTGCTTGACGTATATAACGCGGAACGCTAGTCAGTCTGGCTACCCACGTTGACTTGTCAACACCTATCAAGATGGAAGTTTTTAACCAATTTAAAGACAGTTGGTATTGGATGATGGATGGATCATACGTACTGGATAGGCTTGAAAAGGAATGGAGGTTCCCAGGCAGCCAAGACTTGGTGACCAGACTGAAAGTAGCCAGTTTTGAATTACAGGGAATGATAGTGGAGGAAGCGGAGAAGTTAAGAGGCTTCATACAACTTAAATATGTAAGAGTGGGAACTTTGAAACAGGTGATTGATATTGTTATAGAAGTCAGATGTTATTTGGAAGACATATTCCATTAACTGAGTGGCCTTCTGTCAAAAAAGGCTTAGACGTCTTAAAGAAAGGAAAAGAGATTATGAAAAAGGTAATGGGAGAAGAGGTGAACAAAATAAAAGAGATATGGACAAAAGAGAGAAAGGAGAAGGGAAACCAAAAAAAAGAAAGAGGACTTTGAAAGACTGAACATTAACTGAATGAAAATACAGAATTTTTTTTAGAGACATGGGACATCCAGACTGGATTCCAGACGAAGAAAAGAAAAAGACGAAGAAAGGAATCATTGGAAAATTAAGAAGCTGGTGGAAGAACTGGAGACAATAGAAGCAAAACCCAAAGGCCCTTTTCAGGACCACTTCCTATGCCTCGAAAAGATATTTATTTTCATTTTGCCATAAATGTGTTATCTATGTGTTATATATGTCCTATGTCTATGTCTCTCTATTGCATTTGTCTCCACCTAGAGTAGCTGCGCGTATTCAGGTCAGCCACTTGCTACATTGTTGCAAGTGTCCAGTACCGTGACGTCACCCTACCTGTTCCATTCCTCTTGTCGCTATACAAAATTCCCATATGCCCCAAACAGTCCCAGGCTGTTTTTTTTTTTGTCCCTAAAAATCTGTGCCCCAAACAGTCCCAGGCTGTTTTTCCTTCTTTGGCCTCATATGCCCCAAACTATCCCACTACACTACTATTAAAACAGAAATAGTAATGTAATTTTTCTGCACTTGAGGAAATACAGGATTCAAACATTCAGTTGAAACTCGAATATATTCAGCTGAGACTCGAATATATTCATCCAAGCAGCGGCTGTTTCTTCATGCACAGTGACCTTTCGAGGGGTCGGTTCAAAATAGTAGTTTCGACTACAATGATTGCAGTAGGTACAGTTATAGGTTTTGCATACTAAAATCTAATATTTAGTGCGGATATTGCGTGGGCAAAGCATCACGAGGAAAAACTTATTCTGCCGGAAAATTATATGGGAAAACCATATTTCATATTGATATCTACTGCAATAAATACTGTTATCAACACAGAAGTAACATGGAATTTATTTTTCTTCATGTCTATTAGAGAACTCGTTTTATAAAGTCATTTTCAGAAGGAGGACATTCCAGAAAACAGGCTTCATTTTAAACTTCCTATATTCATATTTTAAATAGAGATATTTGAAAATTTCTAATCAATTCTGTGTGGGTCTTTCCAATCTCTTTCATATTATGTCAATGTTAATAATATACTTATAGCGCGTTAAAAATCAGATTGAACATACATACATACATACATACATACATACATACATACATACATACATACATACATACATACATACATCATACAGGGGCCTCGAGTGGCCGAGTCTGCGTGGGTTCGAGTCTCGGGTTCGGCCAGTGTGGTTACGTGAAAAAAGCCTGCCAGTAGCTTCTCGTAGGTCGGTCGTTCTTTCTGGGTTTTCCCGGGTTCTTCCTCCATCATTTATACTGGCCGCTACGTATAGCCTATCTTGTGCTGAAAAATGGTGTTAAACCCTGCAACAACAACATACATACATACAGACAGACAACAGACAGACATTGCCGGAGCCTGCCTCTAGTGCTGAAAACCCCAATGTTTAATACGTACTCAAGTTTTGTGATTTTAATGCGGTCGGCATCCTGAGATTATTACACCTTTGTTTACAATAGTTGGGATAAGTGAGCCCACGGAAGCGATGTCTTAAAAAGAGTACTTCTTTGCTCAATAAACATTCAGAGACACTTACACACTAGCTTGTTCCTCCCTTCAAAGTGATCAGTTCAGTCTCTCTTCTGCTCAAAATGAGTGATTTTCCTTGCTCTCTCTTTGCACTTAACATTTCATTAACAATGCAGTTCAGTGTCATAATTGTACAAATTGAGTTCACTGAAAATGTGCAAACCTTACCTCACAATCGATGACGGAATGGTCTACAAATGGGTTGTGATTTTACTGCAAATGCTGTCGTTTGCTGGAGATTATATAGATGCCAGACAGAGCCTTGTAAGTAAGATCTTATTTTTGGTTTGTATTTGTTCCGTGCCTTTTATGAGAAACTTTTCCAAGGTTTGAATTTACGGAATCATTCTTTGTCTAGATCAATGATAATTTCTGTATAGGTCTTTCCAAAATCTTTCATATTATGTGCCTGTTCAACCATTTGATGACAAACTTATCATCATCCACGATTAAAAGGTGGCCCAAGGTAAAAGAAACGTGTGACGTGGTTGTCATCAAATTCATCTGTTGTTCTTGTTGAATATATTGGAGAGTTTCCTGGGATGAAATGACGGAATTACTAAAAACAAAGAAACCAAGAAATGTATTTAACATACTTGAACTAACCAATTAAATAATTTCGATTCAAGACATAAGACTTCCTTTGACACATGTGGTCCGACATTGTTTCATGCCTCATCTGATCACACTGCAGATCGCTTATGCATGAATTTATCTTCTGATGGTCAGAAACCTTATAGTTTACCAGTCTAGGATGCTGAAGTCCGAATAACCTGACCCAGTAATTTTTCAGACTGGAGCAACTCGTAATCTGTGCAAGTTTGCATGAAGATGTCTTGTTTAAATTAGTGTAGCAAAACACCAAAATCGTATCTTTTATTAACATCTAGTGTTTCAGTGTTTTATCAGCTTTATGGTTTGTCGAGCATTGGGTATCGGTCAAAGTGCTAGATGGAGTGAAATCCATCGGATGGTTTTTCTTCATCTGTCTCCTTTTCTCTCGACACAAAATCTAGGTATCTTTTCAGTATACTCGATCTGTGCAACTGGTCTATTCAATGTATGATCTTATTTTCGAACACCAAAGTGATAAATGGCGTCAATGCGCGGAAAAGCAAGGTCAGAAAAACAGCCCCCGAAATCTGTGCTGATACTAATGTATCTGGGTCATTGAATTTTGTCATTAATGGTTTTGAGAATCATGCCTAGTTTCGTAAGTGAAAGTAATTTCTGGCAGAATTCCTTACAACATAATTATTGCCTCACTCCAGTGAATGCAAATATTACTAAAATAATGCTTTATGAAAACGTAAGACCGCTAAATCAGCTACCAAGACAGCGTATCGAAGCGAGTTAAGAAAGAGTTCAAAGTATCACGTGGGCTAGGACATTTACTATATAGGTGGAAAATGTTAAATACGTATCCAAAAAGAGGATAATTCTTTTTCAGACCCACAGGGGTTCTCTTCTTGTAATACCTTCATTCAATTGATTGCTTTGTGTAATGATATGTGACTGGTGTATTCAGTATTTAAATATTTGTTTGCAAATAGCATCCAAACTTGGGAAGGGAAAAAGAGGTTTTGAACATAGGCGAAAATTTTCCAAATAAGGTGGGTATTCCCTCATAACCAGGGAATTACATATTAAATGTCAGTACA